>JAHRHJ020003274.1:0-211642 GCA_019776745.2 Taxus chinensis
CGACCAGAAAGACACAAGACCCCGACCCCCTACCACCCAAACGACGCAACTCCCTGCCTCCACGGTCATTGCCAATCCCAAGGTCGCACAAATCACTCAAATCTCAATAAAAGCGATGGGCCCATTAGAGTGTTCTGTGCTGCGAAGAAAAGTAATTAAATGAGTTGAAAATAGAGAGATCAATCCAGGAATAAAAGAAAGGAAATTCCAATCAGAAGGTCAGAAGATCTATGCTTTTTAGTTTGGTATTAACAGAGCCAAACCTACTTGCATAAATAAACAAAAAGCAATACTTGTCAACAAATGACGGCAGAGTAGATATAATTCACAATTACACACATACAGATCTAACGTACGAAAGATCCTAATGCATAACACTAGCTATTGAAGCACAAAGTTGATAATTATTCGTTCTTTTCTGTTAAAAAGCTCAAAAAGTCTTTCTCTCTTCACTTCTATGTCTAATCTATTCTATCTGAAAAATTTTCACCTTCGAATGACCCAAGTATCCTTTTTTTATAGAAGATGAGAGAGAGAAAGACAAAAAGGAGCCAACCCCACCTTATCTACAAGATATTTTACCAATATCTAAATTCATTTGACTTTTAACATTTTTGAGTAGATGACATACATCCCCATGATGCCACATGGATGATGTCATTGTTGCACCAACATATTGAGATATTGCGAAAAGAAAGTCGGAGAATACCTAGAGAGCAGATAAGCAGGAATGAAGATGAGCTTATTCACATCATTCGTCCTGCGTCGAAAAGGTCGCCTCTTCTGATGCTGCGCAGGAGATTATATGTGGAACGACGCGGTATTCCAAGAACTGTTGATCATTGACCCGAACTTGATCCTGTGAGGATCCTTGTGCCGATCAGATGATTACTACTCTATCGCAAGTTTCCCGCTCTTCTACAAGCTTTTTCGTAAGTTTGAATAATCTTTCCGCTCCAATCATGAAAAACGATGAAGTCCCTGCAAGCCAGCAGGTTAATTGATGATTTGGTATCAAACGTGACTTCCTCCGGCCCTGTTCCTTGAGAAGCTACTCCTTGAAAACGCCGGATTCTCATCAGCCGTTCTTAAGGTGAGGGAAGGAGTGAGCAAACCCTGTATTCATGTAAACATTTTTCTGCCATTCGATAACACACATCGCATCCCAGGGCCCTCTTCCCTTCACCTTATCTATTTTTTCTACACAAACTCGAGCTGCATCTATCCGTAGTCCAAAGTGGACATAGTCTTTGAGGGTCCTTGGGTGACCGCATACTCCCGAATTTGACCAATCTTCGGACTGTAACAGTCGACATCTGTTTGGAAGGGGCCTGCGTGGTGGATCATACTAGCGTTTTCTAACTCTTCTGATATCGGGACTGGCGAATCTTGGAGCTCCTTATTCGCCTTTTCAATGTGCAAAGATAGTTGATATCCATTCGGCGGCTTACCTTTTCGCTATCTTTGTAGAATCTGGCTTCTTTTCCAAGCAGAAACACCATGCCCTGCTCACCGATCTGTGAATCTTCATTGATCTTGTCCTGACTGAAGCAGCTCAGGGTCCTCCGGCGGTAGGGTTGTGGGAGGTCACTGTCCCATCCTTCTTTAAGGCCTAATCAGGTCTTTATTCTGTTCTTTCAGCAGCCTTTTCTCTCTTTAGCTTCTTGAAGCTTTTACAAAGTGCATCAAAATCGCGAACGAGCTTCCCCTGGAGACTTTCAAGAGACGTCCCCATCGGACTTGGGTCACTGTGAAATCGGCTGGAGACAGATCTTCTTTCTCTTTGGTGGATCGGGGTTAACTTCTTTCCAAGGACTCCTCCCGCAGCGCTCTTTGAGAAGCGTGTAAGCCGCTTTTGCTTCTTTGTCCTTTAGCGGATAATTGAAAGTCCTCGGACGTGGGACTTTCCTCTTTGTGCTGGCTCAGCTGCTGAGAGATCCAAGCTGGTCCTATTTGAAGGAGGACCGAGACAGAGGAGGGGGGGGGAGCAGCAACTGTAGAAGAGGGGAAGAGAACGTGGAACAACGCGGCGGTGGCCTTGAAGAATAGCCATGAAGTTTTCCACGTAGGACAAGGTAAACCGGGGCTAGCAGAAGACAAGGAGTGGAAGGGACCCGGAAAGGAGATAAAAATGAAGTAACAGCCGCAAGAGGGGAGAAGATGGATTAAGAGGCAGGGACGGGTAAGAAGAAGGGGGCGAGGCACACAACCAAAGTAGTGGTTTAGCTGACAACCTGAGAAGGGAGGAGAATAAAAGGGAATAAGAACCTGCCGTAGTTTTAGCACCGCACGACACCTCCTGAGTGATGGGCCTCGGGAACATCTCCATGAACTCCTCTTCCAAAGTTATGAACTTGTTCAGCGCTCCGCGGGAATAGTACCTTCAGGGAGCTTCCTCCTGACTTGGTTCGTGATTCACCTAGTGCAACCCTTGCCTTTTAAGCTTGCTTCTTTATCTTGAGCGCAATTACCAATGGAGAAGTTATAAATCTACGCCGAGGAGATCCAATCCATTCATACGGCACCAGAGCTCCGGTCTCCGCTGGTTCTTTGACCCTCTCCTCAAATTGTCTGAGAGCCTTGCTTCTATCAATGGCCGGGAAGGGCCAATTGTCTCCATCTGTTTTATTATACACCTTGTCTACTCAATCTTCCGATTTGGAAGCGCTATATGGGGACGATGTGCCACGTCCATACGAATGATAATTCTTCCAATGCTACGGCGGAGTGGTCAGTCTCCTGAGATGCCACAATCATGGATGACGTCAATGTAAATGTCTCAGTGGTGATGACAGGATAGGATCAAGCTACCCGTTGGCAACAGCCTCTTGGGTCGAATGTAGGCCTTCGGGAAATCATGCTTTAGAATTGAGCAGTTCTAGCCTCGGCAAACATCTCCTTCGCCTTGTGATAAGCTGGAAATTTGAACAGTGTATCTGCCCTACTGTGGAGGGTAAGTGAAGTTTCAACCCTTCTTTCTCTTCTGGAACTTCTCATGATATTGACCACGGGCCCTTGACAATCCAATAGAACCACACTTTGGTCCAAGCATACACTTGGCAACCTATGGCGCGCGCCCAAGAAGTTAACCGCCCTCAATTAGTTGAATGTGGGGAAATTGGGGTGAAAAACAAGGTCCCCACTTTTCCACACAGAAATAGATTCTTACTGTGCGGGAGGTGGGCGGGGGAAAGAGGGGAGAGAAAGGACTAAGGGGGAATGGCTAGGTCGGTAAGAAAGAACCGGAAGGAGAGGTATGGGTAGAGGGGAGGAGTATGGTAGAAAAAAGGGAAACGGGGAAGGGGTAGGTACGGGTGGAGGGGACGTGGGAAAGGGGTGAATGAGGAGGAAGGGGGAGGAGGGGTGGTTGAAGAAAGGAGACGGGGGAAGGAAGAGGAGAAGAAGGAGAGGAGGAGAGGACATAATAGCGGGACTAAAAGAAAGAGTACGGAATGGAGGGGAAGGGGGGGTAGGGAGAAGGCGGGGTGGGCAAAGGGGGAGGGAGGGGGCCGGAGGGGGCGGGAAGAGGGAAAAAAGAGTAGGAATAGTGAAAGAGGATGGAAAAGTGGGGAGAGAAAGGTATGAAGGGCGGTAGAATGGGAGATGGGGGGAAGGGGAGGGTGATAGAAGAAAGGATTTGGCTGGACACGGAGGGGGGAGGAAGGGGGGAAGAGTAGTAGGGTGGAAAGGAGCGAGGAGGAGAGGAGCGGAGGGGAGACAATGACGGGTAAGGGGGGAGAGATAGGTGGATGAGAGAGAAAGGGGGAGGGGGGGGGAGGAGGGGGGGGTGGAGAGAAGAAGAGAGGAGGAGTGGGGGAGAGAAGGGGAAGTGCGGGGAAGTGTGGGAGAGAGGGAGGGAGAGTGAAATAAATAAGAAATGTAAGGGGGGAGAAAGAGGGGGAGGGCGGAGAACTAGGAGGGAGGGGAGGAGGGTAAGAGAAGTGGGAAAAATGGAGCGAAGGGGAGAGGGGGCGGGAGGAAGAGATATGGGGAGGGAGGGAGGGGAGGGAGGAGGTGGAGTGGGAGGGGGAGTGTTAAAAAGGAGATGGGAGGAGGAAGAGAGGAGAAAAGAAAGGGGGGAGGGGGGGGGAGGGGAGGGGGGGGGGGTATGGGGGGGAGGGGGAGAGGAGATCGGAGCACAGGGGGGGTTGGGGAGAAGAGAGGGGGGGTTGGTGAGGGGGGGGAAACGGTGGGGGGAGAGAGGGGAAGCAGACGCAAAAGGGGGGGGGGGGGAAGACGCGGGACGTGCGGTGGTGTGGGCCGGGAGGAGGGGTATGAAGGGGCGGTGGGGGGAGGGTAAGGGCGTAGGATAGGAGCGGGTGGGGAAGCAGGGGGGGGAAATAGGGAGACAAGAGGGGCCCAATTCGAGTTCCACTTGGTCGCAGCATGCATATCAGTAAATTGTAAAGAAAGCATCATTATTTTTGAAAAATTGGGTTGGATGTCTGCTTCTCCCGCTTCAGCTCTGGTAGTATTCATATATCTTGGTCCGGAGGCCAAGTTCCCCTTCGGTGCAGTCCCTGGATTATTCCCTTTCAGACGCTGCATCATACACTACATAGGAGTTCAATATGAAACACTCCTGTTGTGTGCAAAACTGTTGAGCTGTGGCTCCAGAAATGGCGCTGCTTATTATTTCCCCCCGCAGAAGCGCTTATCGGGGCACAGTTTTGTTCAATCGTCTCCAGGTCCGCAGCATCCATTTATTTCTGGGAAGTAGTGGCGCTGACAGCCCCGAAGCACTCTGCCGTAGGAAGTGAAATTGTGCACTGAGTGCTTCGATACGTCCTTCGATGGATAGTCCTGGGGGCCACCGGTCACTACCTTCTTATTTGTTTGAGGTAGACATTGTTTCTTCAAGGCTTATCTGATGATCTTCACGTAGGAGGAGTGAAACCCAATCCAAAAGCTTGAATATCATTTGATTTTCATGGGAACGCTAGCAGAGAGAAAGAGTTAGAATTTTTAAGGCTCGGGTGGCAGGGCGCATGGAAATGTATAAACAAGGCTGAAAGACAGGCCACAGAAAAGGACGTAACACGATAAAATTGGCGCAAAAGGCGCAATGCGCATGGATAAGCATACTGCATTTTATAGAATGGCGCACAGGAATGCATGTTACTTGAGTTTTGGTGAGCCCTTGGGCCATGGGCAGATTGTGCGACATGGGAAAAAATGCGCGCCAAAGGTATATGGCGCGGTGCATGGGGAGCGACAACAACATCAGTTACTTTGGCACGGAAGGTGCGCCGCGCCTTGTGAGGCTTTACGCTTGACGCAGATATCTCTCGCTTTGCATGGAAGGCTGGGCGCGCCCTTTAGCGCATAGAAGAGGGATGCAACAGGGGTAAAAGAGCGCCAAAGGGATATAAGAAGGTGCGGGGTTTGAGCGCGTTACAGGCCGAAGGGTGGCGCTTAGGGGCCGCATGATGTCTTGACGCAGCCGGATGGCAGGAGGTTGCGCCATGGGGCGCGTGATTTAGATTGTTTAACAAGGCGCGGCAACGCGCCAGGGGGAATAAGTTCTCAAACCTCTTTCCCTCTTTCTCTTCCTCTTCAAAATTTACTTGGACAAGTAAGGTTTTTTACAAAAACTTGTAAACAGACCAAGTCAGCTATAAAACGACCCCTTTTCCAGCAAATCCGGAAAAAGGGAGGGAGAGGAAGAATAACAGAAGATAATGAACAGGACAGCACGGGGGGGAAAAAAGCTCAAACACATCGAACCACGATGAAAACCGGCCAGCAAGCTGGCACACACACCAAAACTGGACAAAAACAAACCCAAGGAACTGAAAACGTAAAACAGGGAAGGGGAAGAACCTCTTACCTTAAAAATATAGCGAAAGTTCCTGAGCGGGTCCACAATACGATGAAAGTGACAGAGCAGGGGCTGACACACCCAGAGCAATCACGTGCTTTGAAAAAAGAACAATGAAAATGACATGGCGCGCACTGTTATATATAACAAAACTTTGTCATAAATGCGCCACCCACTTTTGAAAAGGCGCGCGAAAACGACTGTCGACAGAGGAAAGCATGCGCCCTTTGGCGCATGGAAGTAACTGACAACAGGAGAATGGGTGCGACCTTGGCGCATCAAACGTGTTGTCGACATGAATTATTGTGCGCCCTTGGGCGCACCAAAACGCGGTGTAACAAGGAAAGCACATGCGCCTTTTAGCGCATGGAAAAGAGGCGCGACAAATGATATGTCAACATCGAGGCGCATGCGCCTCGGCGCACGCAAATAAGGCTTAACATGCTTTGGCGCACCAAAAGACGTGTTGACATGGGAAACCATGCGCCAAAGGCTTTTTGAAGGGGCGCACCAAAATGTGGTGTTACAGTGAAAATCCATGCGCCTAGCCAAAAAGGCTCAAAAAGACTAAGTTCGAAAGCTAGATTTCCTGAGAAGGAATTTTAAATCGTTTCGAACGCGAGAGATCCCTATCGAGGGATCAAGACAAAAATTCTCGGTATGGTTATCAGTAAAATTGCCCTTGTCAATTTTACGGGATAACAGCTGGCTCCTCCTGGGGACTATCCTTGAGTAAACTCAGGGGTAGAGAATCCCAGATCACATGTGCCTATCCATTGGGTACGGAGTCAAAAACAAGGGGGACCAGAGGGAGAACAAAGGAAACACACAACAAACGAAAGCAAACACGCGACGAAAGCAAACACACAACCAAAATAAACTGTACAAAGAAGAGAGCAAGCTCTACTTCCTGAAGATCTTGAGATGTTGCCCGCTGTAAGGAAGCGGGAGTTCAGCTCCATCCAGATACGAGAGATAGAAACTATTCTCTCCATTGAGTTGCTTGATTTTGAAGGGCCCCTTCCATAGGGAATCAAACTTTCCATGCATACCCTTTGGCTCTCTTCGCTTGTCCCAGAGAAGGACAAGATCTCCCACTTCAAAATCTCGCTGCTTGGCTTTCTTATCAAAAAGCCTCTTTACTTGATTCTGATGTTCAGTGATCCTATCGACCACTTTCACTCTCTTTTCTTCAAGTTCTGCCAGATACATAATTCTCTTTTCTAGAGAACTCTGAAAAGTTTCATCTTCGATTGCTCGTGCCAAGCGTAGAGCAGGAAGTTCCGCGGAAATGGGGAGTTCGGCATCAGTGCCATATAACACTTGAAAAGGTGACATGCCGAGAGACCTCTTGGGAGTAATACGGTCCGCCCACAAAGCGTCGTACAAAGACTTGTGCCACATCCGCTGATTTTCATCTACTAATTTCCGTATAATGGTCACTAGGTTCTTATTACTGGATTCCGCCTGACCATTTCCCTGAGGGTAATAATCCGAGGCGTGTGCTAAAGTTATTCCATATTCATAGCAAAAACTAATAACTTCCCGTGAGGAGAAGTTAGACGCATTATCAGCAACGATTTTGTTCGGGATGCCGAACCTGACAATGATATTTTCCTTGATAAAACTGCAAACCACCTCAGAAGTGGCATGCTTAACTGGTATGGCTTCCACCCACTTGGTGAAGTAATCAGTTGCTGTAAGGACATAGCTATGTCCGGCACTCGATTGGGGATTGAGTGCGCCAATAAAATCGATTCCCCACTGCTTGAATGGCTCATTGATAATAACCGGCCTTAGGGGAAAGGCAGCCAATTTGGGCTTACCAACAAACTGCTGGCAAGGCTCGCATTTCGCTACCCAGGTAGCTGCATCTTGAAAGAGCGTCGGCCAGTAGTACCTGGCTCGAATGATCTTATGTGCCGTCACGGAAGAAGAGAAATGGCCTCCACAAGCCGAATTGTGAAAACTCTCCAGCAGTTTTACTTGCTGGGGCTTGTCAACACATCGCAGAAAGATACCATCTATCCCACGCTTATATAAACCGTCATCCCAGATGACATACTTGGCCGCTCTGAGCTTTATAGCACGCTTCTCCTTTGCATTCAGGTGCACTGGGCATTCGCCATAGGTGAGGAAGAAAGCGATGTCGGAGTACCATTCGTCACAAGTTGCCACAAACAAAACCAGAGGTAGAGAAACAGGCTCCTCCAGAGGGCTTTGCGCTTCGTTGGTGCAATCTCTTTTCTCTCTAGGGCTATCTGAGTCTTTGTTTTCAGCCATTAGCTGACACAGGCCCTTGCCTCTTACCAGCTTGGTGGGTTTGATATCCAGGTCATATTCCTGGACCTTTGCAATCCAATTCCCTCTCAAGCTTCCCAACTCTTGTTGAGTTAGAATTGATTTCACCGCTGTGTCGGGAACCAGCACCACTGTATGCGAGTTCAGAATGTAATACCTGAAACTCTTCACCGCTTTAACGACGGCAAAGGCGTGCTTTTCCAATTGAGTCATTTTCAACTCGTGAGGCTTGAGAGGAGAACTCATGAATGCGATTGGAGATTCAATATCCTCCGAGTTCCTTTGCATCAGGATTGCAGAAACAGTGTGTTCGGATGCATAGCTGTACATAATGAAGTTCTTGGAGAAATCCGGACATACCAAGACCGGTGCATGAGCAACAGAAGTTTTTATCTCCTCAAACGACCTTTTCCCCTCATCACTCCATCTGAAAGTGGGTGACCCTTTCATCATGTTCAGTATGTGGCGAGTCTTCTCAGCAAAATCAGGGACAAAACGCCTAAGAAAGTTCACCTTTCCGAAGAAAGAATGAACACCATTCTTGCTTGTAGGCAGAGTAAGGCTTTGGATAGCCTTAACTCTTTCGGCATCAATCTTGGTTCCTTCTTTGCTAACCACATGGCCTAGCAATTTCCCTTCTGTAACCCCAAAAATAGACTTCTTTGGGTTTAGGGAAATCCCATGTTCTCGACACCTGGCCAATACTTGCTCCAAGTGATCGCAATGATCACTTCGTCGTTTGGAGAACACGGTTAAGTCATCTAGATAGACTACAATGACTTTTCCCATCATGCCTTTGAATGCAAAGTCCATGGCCCGCTGAAAAGTGGCACCAGCATTGGTTAGGCCGAAAGGCATCCTGCTATAGGCAAATGTACCCCATGGAGTAGTGAATGCTGTTTTGAATTGATCTTCAGGCGAGACTTCGATCTGATTATAGCCTGAAAAACCATCAAGCATAGACAGCATTTCTGACCCAGTTACTGCTTGCAGAACTTGGTCCATTATGGGAAGAGGGTAGTTGTCTTTCAGCGAAGCTTGATTCAAGTTTCGGAAGTCTACGCAGATGCGTATTTCACCGTTTTTCTTGCGCACCGGCACAATGTTCGCCACCCAAGTGCTGTGATGGATAGGGAAGATGATTCTTGCGTCCAGCATCTTCTGAATTTCGGCCTGAATGGTGCCCGAAATCTTGGGATTATAGTGCCTCTGTTTCTGACGGAAGGCTTTGACATCGTCTTTCAAGGGAATGTCGTGCTGAACGTCTTTTGGCTTGAAGGACTTTAAATCGGCATATGACCAGGCCAATACATCCATATATCTTTTCAGCAACTTGACAAATTTCCGCTTTTCTTCTGGCGTGCAACATTTCCCGATGTTCACGAATTGCGGATGTGCCTCAGAACCTATATTGACCGGTTCTGTCTCTGGAGATGAGCCAGGATCATCCCGCCTCTTCTTTTTTACAAAACGGTCATGCCTGTCAAACAGGCGCTCCAGAGAAACCAGGCCCTTCGGAATTTTATTTCCCTTAAGCTGACAAATGCCATCGTTCTCCTTTGTTTCGTGGTTTTGACTGTTGATTGATTCACGGCATGAAGAGGTGGATCCTTCAAAATACAACTCATCAAAATTTTCTGATTTTTCTAGAAAGGCAATAAGGTGATTATCATCGTTGAATACCTGCCAATGCTGAGAGTTGTCTGGCACGCTTGGGCGGAAAACCACTTCAATGGTGTATTTGTTCGTTTTCAAACCCGGGTGCGGGAGCATGAGAGATGCTGAAACAGCCAACGAATCAGCCATGTCGTTTTGGGCCCTTGGAATGGCCTCTATTGAAAAAGCGTCAAATTCCTCAATGCTGTCCCATACCGAATTACGGTAGTGCCTGAGCCTTTCATTTTTCACTTGGTAAATCCTTTTGACCTGATTTACAACTAGCTCGGCATCACCTTGGACTTTCAGATTTTTTATTCCTCTTTCCTTTGCAGCTTGCATACCGAGTAACAGAGATTCGTACTCAGCAGTATTATTAGTGTTGAAAAACTGCAATTTGAAAGAAAGAGGAATTACCTCCTCCTCGGGAGATATCAGCACAACTCCAGCGCCACATCCACTAGTCGCGCAGCTGCCATCAAATTGCAAGGTCCAGATCTTATTACAATCCTTTTCCTGAACAAAAACGTCCTTTGTATCCGCCTCGGTGGATAAGAAGTAGTTCCCCATCCCTGATGATTCGAAAAGAATTTGGGCTTTGGGGTCTTCAGAGCTAGTGACCAAGTATTTCTTTTGGGATTCCGGCTCCAAAGTTTGCATTACGCCTTTGACTGGAATTCTAGCTTTGGACCAGTCCATGTGAATCTCTCCACCAACTTCGCTGCAAAAACTCCTTCCTAGCAGAATTCCATAGGCTGCTGGGATGTCAGCAACAAGGACTGTCATTTTTACTCTTTTATCCGGGAAGGCTGCGAACGCAAATTGTGCGTCCTTGATTTGGCCAACCAACGGAACTTGCTTGGTCTCCAATGAATAGCATCTGCCGAATGGTTTGGTAAGAGTGAGGCCCAAAGCATGGGCAACTTTTGCCGGCATGACGTTATCAGAGGCTCCGGAATCAATAATGCAATTGCTCAACTTATGGCCATTGATCAGGAGGGAGAGATAGAAAGGTTCTATCTTGCCAGATGCGGATGTCGAAGCAACATTTATATGGGATTCAGGGGGAGTGGAAAGGATTCCTTTTGGGGAAACCTGTTTAGCTATAACAGCTTGACTTTGGATATACTTAGTCAATCTTACAAGCTGTTCGGGGTTTGACTGAAGATACTCAGCTTCAGACATTTGAATCTTGGTCTTCTTTGCATGATCTATTATATCAAACGCGGCCAAGGGTTGCGTTGGTGAGGGAATGAGTCCTTCACTTCGCGGTGGTGGAATAGGATTACTGATCTTAGTAGGAACTTGAGGGGGCTGACTTGGAGGAGAGATGGGCGGAAAAGACTTCTTAGCAAAAGACTTAACAGGGAATTGAGTAGGAAGAGGATTACCTCTTCTAGCAATGGTTGGAGGTGCGTTTGACGCGACCTTCTCCTTTTGTACGTGGGCAGCGACTTCTGCCTCTTTTCCTTGCGAGCGGGTGAAAACAGCATATGATTGTCCGCTCGCGTAGCCCTGAGTACTCTCTTCTTCGTCAGATTCATCCTCGTCAAATTCCATGTACCCAATAGTAGAGTCGCCAGTCGGTTCACCGACATCTTGATCATCTTCGTCTTGAAACGAAGGTTCTTCATAATACTGCTCTTCTTCTTCAACTTCGGCCAAAGCATTGACCGGAGGAGCTTCAAGCGCCAACCGTGGAGCAGTCGCAGGTAGGCGCGGCCTTTGTGAAGCGTTGTTAGGAACAAAATTCCTCCGCGGGATATCCCGATACGAGGAACTGGGAGAGGCCTGGGCCAGCTGCTTCTTTAGTGCAAGCAAATCATTTGCCATTTTTTGGAATGCTGGATCAGACGAAGTGATAGGCGAAGGGCCCAAAGACTTAGGCTTAGCTGATTCTTTTCTTAACTCGCCAGATATTATCAAATTGTCTTCTATACGGATGGCAGCAGCCTGAGCGAGAGGCAAAGTAGCTACTCGCTCTTGAAGGAGCAAGAAGCTGACTTTTGAGCTCATGGCGTTTACGAAGAAGCACTTCTGATTCTCCGGCGTTGGAAGCATGGCAGGAGGGACACGGTTGATTAGCGCATTGAACCGGGCGACAAAATCGCGCATGGTCTCATTTGCCTCCTTCTTCAGATGAGTGATTCGTGACAATAGAGTAAATGCATCCTCTGAAGGTTTATACCTGTCTTCAAAAGCGTCCCGCAAAGTTGCCCAACTAGTGATAGATCCGGCCGGCAAATGCTGAAACCATTCAGCTGCAGGTCCTTGTAGAGTTTCCAGAAAGAGGCGAACTGACACGTCTTCGTGGGTTACGTCCAATATACTGCATGACATAATGAAAGCAGAAATGTGGGAATCCGTGCTTTGATTTCCGCTCCCGTCGAATTTAGGAAAATTCTTTCGATTTCCGTGAGGGAGTGCGTGAACTGGATGTGGTAAAGCCAACGGACCCATAGCGTTTCCCCATGGTACCGCCATCTGAAAAGCCGGAAAGAGAACGCGAGCCGGAAGTGTAGTTCCGCTGAGTAGTAAAGCACTACAAAGGGATGTAGATGCTTCTGGTAACAGACCTTTTCTTTGTGAAGGTGAGACACTCCTGGATGACCGGCTAGCTGAGCTTAGCGCTGAAAAACGTGCCGGTGTTACGCTGAAATTGTGCCTCTGAAGCAGATCGAAAGTAGGATCAGCTTCTCCTCGGGCTCTCCTGCTGCGCGTAAAAGGTTCACTCGCCAGTGTACCTTTCAGATCTGCAATATTACAGCGCAGATTTAAACTTTATTTTTGGGTGTGCTTGCTGATTTTCTGGTTTTTCTGACAAAAACCAGCAGCATGCACTTTTTTGGATATTTGAAAACAATCCTCTTCGAAAAACCGATTGCGGTTAAATGACAAATAGCAGCGAGGATAAGATGGCAGGGAAGATAGTAAGCTGATTTTTCAGATCTGATTTTTACTTTTCAGAGGGTTTCAAACTTTTTAGGAAATAATCAAAACTCAGATCTACGGAAAAATAATAATTTCTGTAAAAACTCAGCGAACTAAAGATATGTAAAAGGCCCAGATCTATGACTTTCAGAAGAAAATTTTTCGATTTGGGCACTTTTGCAAATTTTTGGATTTTCAACAAAAAGCTCAGATTTGCAAACTGGCAGCAACCTACTGATTTTTCCTGATTTTTTATCTTACTACCAGCATAGATCTGACAGATCTGTCTGTTCGTTCCCCAGCGGAGTCGCCAAAAACTGTTGGTCCGAAAATCTGTCGCGTGGACAGATCTATGGATAGACGAGCCAACAGTGTGCAGGGCTTAGCCCCTCTTTGAGACAGCAAAGCGAAACTGGTTTATTGCTACTTCTACTAGCAGGAACCTATGCAAGTCTCACAGATTCTGCCTTCGGGGGTTGGGATCTCATCCCAGTAGAGTGTTCTAGGCTGCGAAGAGAAAGGAATGAAAGAGGGAAAAGAGAAAGATCAGATCCGAAGGAAGAAAAGAAATGAATTCCAGAGCAGAAGGGTCAGAAGATCTATGCTTTTAGTTTGGTAGTAAACAGAGCCAAACCTACTTGCATAAATAAACAAAGCAATACTGGTAAACAAATGACGGAAAAGTAGATATGAATTCAACAGATTAAACACATACAGATCTAACGTAAGAAAGATCTAATGCATAACACAGCTATTGAGCACAAAGTCTGAATAATTGTATTACTGTTCTTTTCTGTTACAAGAAAGCTCAAAGTCTTTCTCTCTTCACTTCTATTTCTATCTGAAAAATGTTCACTCCCCGAATACCACAAGTATCCTTGTATTTATAGAAGATGAGAGAGAGAGAGAAGACAAAAAGGAGCCAACCACTTATCTACAAGATATTTACAAAATATCTAAAGTCATGTTGACTTTTACATTTTTGAGTGGATGACATCATCCCATGATGCAACATGGATGATGTCATCGTTGGCACCAACATACTTGAGATATTGCGAAAAGAAAGTCGGAGAATAGCGAGAGGAAGAAGAAGAAGAAGAAGAAGAAGAAGCTAGTCATCATCATCGTCCTGCGGCCGAAAAGGGGTCGCCTGCTTCTGATGCTGCTCAGGAGATGAGATGTGGAACTGAGCGCGGTATTCCAAGAACTTGTTGATCATTGACCCGAACTGATCCTGTGATGGATCCTTGTGCCGATCACTGATTACTTCGCAAGTTTCCCGCTCTTCTACAAGCTTTTCGGGAAGTTTGGAATAATCTTTCACCGCCTCAATCAGGAAACCGATGAAGTCCCTGCAAGCTAGCAGGTTATTGATGGATTCGGTATCAAACGTGACTTCCGGCCCTGTTCCTTGAGAAGCTAACTCCTTGAAAACCCGGATAGTATCATCAGCCGTTCTTAAGGTGAGGGAAGGAGTGAGCAACCCTGGATTCATGGATAAAACAATTTTCTCCATTTGATACATCGCATCCAGGGCCTCTTCCTTCACCTTATCTATTTTTTCTAACACAAACTCGAGCTGATCTATCCGATAGTCCAAAGTGGACATAGTCTTGTTGAGGGTCCTTGGGTGACCGAATACTCCGAATTTGACCAAATCTTCGACTGAACAGTCGAACATCTGTTGGAAGGCCTCGTGTTGGAGTCTAGCGTTTTCTAACTCTTCTGATATCGGGACTGCTAATGCTTGGAGCTCCTTATTCGCCTTTTCAATGTTCAGAGATAAGTTGATATATTCGGCGATTACCTTTTCGCTATCTTTGAGAATCTGGCTTCTCCAAGCAGAAACAGCCATGCCCTGCTCACCGATCTTTGAATATTCATTGATCTTGTCCTGACTGAGCAGCTCAGGAGTCTCGGCGGCAGTTGTGGGAGGTGCACTTCCCATCTTCTGTAAGGCCTGAAGCAGGTATTTATTCTGTTCTTTCAGCAGCCTTTTCTCTTCCTTAGCTTCTTGAAGCTTTTCACAAAGTGCATCAATCGCGGAACGAGCTTCCCCCTGGAGACTTTCAGAGGACGTCCCCATCGTGACTTGGGTCACTGTGAAATCTGCTGGAGACAGATCTTCTTTCTCTTTGGTGGGATCGGGGTAAGCTATTTCCAGGACTCTCTCACCTGCAGCGCTCTTTGAGAAGCGTGTAACCGGTTTGTGCTTCTTTGCTCCTTTAGCCGGAATAATTGAAAAGTCCATCGGAGCGATGGGGACTTTCCTCTTTGGCTGGCTCAGCTGCTGAGAGATCCAAGCTGGTCCTATTGAAGAAGGACCAGAGACAGAGGGGGAGGCAGCAACGGTAGAAGAGGGGAAGAACGTGGAGACACGCGGCGGTGGCATTGAAAGAATAGCCGAGGAAGTGTCCACGGGAGGAAGGGAAACCGGGGCTGCAGAAGACAAAGGAAGGGAAGGGAGCCCGGAAAGGAGAGAAGAAATGGAAGGAGACAAATCAGCAAGAGAGGAGAAGATGGATGAAGAGGCAGGGGAAAGGGTAGAAGAAGGGGGAGAGGACACAACCAAAGGAGTGGTTGCTGACACCTGAGGAAGGGGAGGAAGAGAAGAAGAAGGGACAGAAGGAACCTCCGTAGTTGTAGCAACGCCGACATCCTGAGTGGATGGGCCTTCGGGAACATCCTCCATGAACTCCTCTTCCAAAGTTATGACTTGTTCAGGCTCCGAGGGAAGAGGACTTTCAGGGGCTTCCTCCTGACTGGTGCTTGATTCACCTATTGCACCCTTGCCTTTTAGCTGCTTCTTTGATCTTGGAGGCGCATTACCCAATGGAGAAGTTATAAAATCTACGCCGAGGTAGATCAATCCATTCATACGGCACCAGAGCTCCGTTCTCCGCATGGTTTCTTTGACCCTCTCCTCAATTGTCTGAGGAGCCTTGCTTCTATCAATGGCCGGGAAGGGCCAATTGTCTCCATCTGTGTTATTATACACCTTGTCTACTTCATCTTCCGAAGTTTGGAAGCCTTTGGGGACGATGGCCACTCCATAATGAATAATTTCTGCCAATGCTAAGCGGGAGTGATCCAGTCTCCTGAGTGCCACCTCATGGATGACGTCAATGTAAATGTCCTCAATTTGAGGGACATGGATAGGATCAAGCTTAGCCCTTGGCAAGCAGCTTCTTGGGTCGAATGTAGGCCTTGCCGGGAAATCATGCTTTAGATTGAGCAATTCTAGCTCGGCAAACATCTCCTTCGCCTTGTGATAGCTGGAACAAGTGTATCGGCCTACTGTGAGGGGGAAAGGAGTTCCACCCTTCTTTCTCTTCTGGCACTTCTCATGATATGTGACCAGCTGCCTTGACAATTCCAATAGAACCAGCTTTGGTCCAGCATACCTTGGCAACCTAGTGGGCTCGCCCAAGAAGTTAACCGCCCTCAGATAGGTGAATGTGGGAAATTGGGTGAACAAGGCCCCCCACTTTTCCACAGCAGAAACAGTATTCTTAATTGTGCGGCCATGAGTCAACTTTGGTCGCAGCATGCATATAATATGGTAGAAGAAAGCATCATTGATTTTTGAAAAGTGTTGGATGCTATTCTCCAGCTTCAGCTCTGGGTAGTATTCATATATCTTGGCCTGAGGCCAAGTTCCACTTCGGTGCAGCCCTGGATAGTCCCTTTCAGACGCTGCAGCATACACTACGTAGGAGTTCATATGAAACACTCCTGTTGTGGCAAACTGTTGTAGCTGCTCAGAAATGGCGCTGCTTATTATTTCCCCCCAGCAGAAGCGCTGATCGGGCAAATTTTTGTTCATCGTCTCCAGGTACCGCAGCATCCATTTATGGAAGTAGTGGGCGTCTGAAAGCCCGAAGACTCTGCTCAGGAAAGTGATGGTGTCACTGAGTTCTTCGGAGAAGTCGCTTCGGTGGATAGTCTGGGGCCACCGGGTCACTACCTTCTTATTTTTGAGGTAGACTTCATTCATTAACTGCATGCATAGGTCCTCATTGTCCTCCCAAGTCTTGATACATTCTTCTTGGGTAACGGCCACGAAGCTTCGGTGATGAGGGATGCCAAGAATCTTTTCAAAATGGCGAGCGGTGAGGTCAATGACCACTTCCCCCTTACTATTTTCGACACACCTGGTGTCCTTGTTGTAAGATTGGGCAACCACCATTATGAACTCATTATTAATAGCGCTGACTGGAATCCCACCGGCGAAATGTAGAGCACTACCCATCAATTTATCCATCCAGGGGCTTCTTGATACTTTCTGAGTTCTCACCCAGAATTCGTCCATGTCAATGTGGCCTAGTTCAGAATCTCTGACATCCATATTGCATTCCGCCTGAGATTCGGGCATTCTAACCCTTTGGTACTTATACTTCATTTCTTCCTCTGTTAGCTTAGCTTTTCCTCTTGGTTTGGCGGGTCTCTTGCTTGAGGTAGACATGTGTTCTTCAAGGCTTATCTGATGATCTGCACGTAGGAGGAGTGAAACCCAATCCAAGAAGCTTGAATTAGTCATTTGATTTTCAATGGGAACGCTAGCAGAAGAAAGAGTTAGAATTTTTAAGGCTCGGGGTGCAGGGCGCATGGAAAATGTATATAACAGGCTGAATAGACAAGGCGCACAGGAAAAGGACGTAACAGAGATAAAATTGGCGCCAAAGGCGCATGGCGCATGGATGAAGCAGACTGCATTTTATAGAATGGCGCACAGGAAATGCATGTTACATTGAGGTTTGGTGCGCCCTTTGGCGCATGGGCAGATTGTGCGACATGGAAAAAAGGCGCGCCAAAGGTATATGGCGCGGCGCATGGGGGAGCGACACAACATCATGTACTTGCAACGGAAGGTGCGCCCGCGCCTTGGAGGCTTTACGCTTGCGCAGATATCTCTCGCTTTGCATGGAAGCTGGGCGCGCCCTTTAGCGCATAGAAGAGGGATGCAACAGGGGTAAAAGATGCGCCAAAGGGATATAAGAAGGCGCGGGTTTTGAGCGCGTTACAGGCCGAAAGGGTGCGCTTAGGGGCGCATGATTCTTGACTGCAGCAGGATGGCAGGGTGCGCCATGGGGCGCGTGATTTAGATTGTTTACAAGGCGCGCCGGTGCGCCTTGTGAAATAAGTTCTCAAACCTCTTTCCCTCTTTCTCTTCCTCTTCAAAATTTACTTGGACAAGTAAGGTTTTTACAAAAACTTGTAAACAGACCAAGTCAGCTATAAAACGACCCCTTTTCCAGCAAATCCGGAAAAAGGGAGGGAGAGGAAGAATAACAGAAGATAATGAACAGGACAGCACGGGGGGGAAAAAAGCTCAAACACATCGAACCACGATGAAAACCGGCCAGCAAGCTGGCACACACACCAAAACTGGACAAAAACAAACCCAAGGAACTGAAAACGTAAAACAGGGAAGGGGAAGAACCTCTTACCTTAAAAATATAGCGAAAGTTCCTGAGCGGGTCCACAATACGATGAAAGTGACAGAGCAGGGGCTGACACACCCAGAGCAATCACGTGCTTTGAAAAAAGAACAATGAAAATGACATGGCGCGCACTGTTATATATAACAAAACTTTGTCATAAATGCGCCACCCACTTTTGAAAAGGCGCGCGAAAACGACTGTCGACAGAGGAAAGCATGCGCCCTTTGGCGCATGGAAGTAACTGACAACAGGAGAATGGGTGCGACCTTGGCGCATCAAACGTGTTGTCGACATGAATTATTGTGCGCCCTTGGGCGCACCAAAACGCGGTGTAACAAGGAAAGCACATGCGCCTTTTAGCGCATGGAAAAGAGGCGCGACAAATGATATGTCAACATCGAGGCGCATGCGCCTCGGCGCACGCAAATAAGGCTTAACATGCTTTGGCGCACCAAAAGACGTGTTGACATGGGAAACCATGCGCCAAAGGCTTTTTGAAGGGGCGCACCAAAATGTGGTGTTACAGTGAAAATCCATGCGCCTAGCCAAAAAGGCTCAAAAAGACTAAGTTCGAAAGCTAGATTTCCTGAGAAGGAATTTTAAATCGTTTCGAACGCGAGAGATCCCTATCGAGGGATCAAGACAAAAATTCTCGGTATGGTTATCAGTAAAATTGCCCTTGTCAATTTTACGGGATAATTTCCCGCCGACAACATCCCAACCTCAAACCCCTTAGTAGATGTTTTTCAACGACTTACGCTGGGGGAGTATCGCCTATATAACGTTAGTTATTTCCATACCCCACAGGAGTATCGACAGTTACAAGCGCATCCTACCTACGACCGTCGCGTGGGGGAGGTAATCTCTTACGGACCACCTAATTACCGCACCAACCTAACGTATGGGGGTGTCGACGCATCCTCCGTTACCCCTGAACCTCCTCTTGGTGTGGTTCCCTTCCAATCCAATTTTCAATACCTGACAAATCATCGTCTCACCCTCACCTTCTTGACTCGCTGTGCTTGGAAAGGCTTTAGTTTTGGTCTTTATGAACAAGGCCGACATATAATCATTCCCGTGACTACACACAAACACAATGATCGTAGTGGTGTCGGATTTCCTGAAACACTTACACTGGAGAAACCTCATGTCAGTTGTATCCTGGAAGATGCCAATGTCACCCCTACCAAACCATCATCACCCATTTTTCATCATCACCCACAGAGTCGATAGACCCTGAATTTATCCCTCCTAACTTTTTTTTTTCATAAATGCTATCTTCCTAGGTCCTCTCACTTATCAACG
Source organism: Taxus chinensis (assembly GCA_019776745.2). Lineage (NCBI taxonomy): Eukaryota > Viridiplantae > Streptophyta > Pinopsida > Cupressales > Taxaceae > Taxus > Taxus chinensis. The sequence continues at coordinate 19,459 of JAHRHJ020003274.1, forward strand.
CGATAATGAGGACCCATCTTCTCTTCCCCTTCTGTATCCAGACATGATTGAAGAGGATTCACCTTCAATTAATGTTGTTGAATGCCAGGATGATGACTCCATCCTCACTTACCTTGGTGCAGACGACTCCTATATTCAACGCACCTTACCGTCTGAAACTCAAACCATGTTGAATGAGTCGACTATAGAAATCAACATCCACACAGAGGAGGATCCTCACATTGTGAAGATCGGACAATCCCTTAACACATCAGAACAAGCTGTCTTTACTACCTTTCTCCGTAGCTGCAACCAAGCTTTCGCTTGGTCCTACGCTGACATGCCAAGAATTGATCCTGACATTGCTGTCCATAACATTACCCTAAAACCCGATTCCAAACCAGTCAAACAGAAACTGAGAAAAATGCATCCACGCATTGCCCTCTTGGTCAAAGAAGAGCTTCAATGACTCCTTTCTGTTTCCTTCATCTTGCCTATTGACTATCCTCAATGGATTTCTAACATCGTACCTGTCACTAAAGCGACGGGGGGACTTCGGATATGCATGGATTTCTGAGACCTTAACCTCGCTTTCCCCAAGGATGAATTCCCCCTCCCAAGTATTGATCAACTTGTTGATATCACTGCGGGCCATGAGATGCTTTCTCTCATGGATGGATTTTCGGGATACAATCAAATTTTAGTAGCCCTGGCCGATCAACATAAAACTGCCTTCATAACTCCTTGGGGAACCTTCTGTTATCGTGTCATGCCATTTGGCCTTAAGAATGCTAGTGCGACCTATCAGCGGGCTATGAATTACATTTTTCATGACATTATGCACACTATCCTTGAGGATTATGTCGATGATCTTCTTGGAAAATCTAGACATCGCAGTGAACATCGCGATGTTTTAACCATTATTTTCGATCGCCTGTTACAATATTCTGTCCGGATTCAACCAACGAAATGTGTCTTTGGTTTCCTTTCGGGAAAAATTCTTGGTTTTATCGTCTCTTTGCATGGCATTGAGGTCGATCCATCTAAAGTCAAAGCTATCCTAGAAATTCCCCCACCCAAAAACCTCAAACAATTACGTAGTTTGCAAGGTAAACTCCAATCTATCCGGCGTTTCATCTCCCAACTCTCGGATCGATGTCAACCTTTCCATCACCTTCTTAAAAAGGACATTGCCTTTTAATGGAGTGAAGAGTGTCACCAAGCCTTTGAAGCTCTCAAATCCTATCTCTTGTAGCCACCTGTGCTTATCCCAAAAAGGACGATCCCCTTTCTACCTTTACCTTTCTGCCATAACCATGCTATAGGAGCCATGCTCGCACATCGGGACTCGGAACATCGAGAACAAGCCAGCCATTATAATAATTCTCTCGTTGTATTACGAGACTAGGTAAATACACATGTAGAAAAATTTGCCTAGCCCTATCATTCATAGCCACCAAACTCTGACACTACCTCCTGAATCAGAAAACCCTTTTTGTCATCACCAACATGGGACCCCATTCATATATGTATGCCAAAGGCCCAATCTCTCTAAACCAACGCATCACCCGATGGCTTATGCTCCTCGCTGACCTTAACCTTGAATTTATACACCAGAAGTCAATCAAAGGACAAACTATTGCAGACCAATTCGCGGAGGCCCCTTTACCTAGGGAACAATTTACCAATTTTAATTTCCTCGACGAACTCATTGCCACTCTTTCACTCAGGGAGGAGTCGTATCCAATGACCCTCTTCTTCGATGGATCCAAATGCCAGCGCGGTGGAGGAGCCGGCATTGTTCTCATTCCTCCACGCTGAGCCTATGCCTCTTTCATTCCGGCTTGATTTCCCCCCCTGCACTAATAATACAGCGGAATACGAGGCCCTTGTTTTGGGTCTCCAGGTTGTGTTACACTTAGGTATCAAATCTATCAATATTTTTTGGTGACTCTCAATTGGTAGTCAATCAAGTTATGGGCATCTACCAATGTAAAAATGAGGAACTTCAAAAGTAAAAACACTACGTGGAATTTTCACTTTTGACCTTATTTACTCGTTATTCTATCCAGACCATTCCCCGCTCCACTAAAAATTTGCGGATACTATGGCTTGCTTAGCCTCACAAATTCCTACCTCACCAACTGAATCTGACATATTCGTCTTGGTCCAACAACTCTTTGCCCCATCTTACTCAGCCCCAGTTGTTTGTATGATAAATAATGTGTCTGCTAATTCACAGGATACCTAGTATCACCAACTTCATAACTACCTTACAAGCTCTGGCCTCGTCCCACCTGACCTTACTAGTAACGGCAAACGTGCCTTTCTTAAAAGTGTTTCTTGTTATGTTGTCATGGGGGGACTCCTCTATAAGCATGGCTTTGATGGCATCCTCCTTCGATGTCTAACCGGTATGGAGGTCACCTATACCATCCATCAAATCCACGACGGTATTTGTGGCAGACATTTTAGTGGCCTGGCCGTGGCCAAATGGATCCTTCGCCTAGGCTATTATTGTCCTACTCTTAAACGACTGCTACAAATATGTTAAGTTGTGTTGTGTTATGTGTCAACAATATGCCAACCTTCAACATACTCCCTAGCCATCCACTACAGGTCGCACGAGATCTTTGGCCTTTCTCACAATGGGGTTTAGCAAGACCTATTTGAATGGAGATTCACCTGCCCTCTTCGCAACGTCACCATTGGATATTCATCACGGCAACTGAATATTACACTAAATGGCTATGGAAGCCATTCCACTCATTTCAACCAAAAAACAGAAAAAATCATCGAATTCATTAACCATCACATTATTTGTCGTTTTGGTCTTCCTCATCGCTCCTATGATAACAGATAATGGTAAATCTTTCAAAAAATAAGTTGTTACAAGACCTTTTGACAACTTTGGCATAAACTTAGCTTCTCATCACCTTACTGTCCACAAGCCAATGGTCAATGCTCCCCGAATCTTTCCATTAAAACCCTAACCAAAATCCTCATGAAAGTTGTTAACGACTCTGGAGAGAAATTGGGCATGAAATCCCGGATAGATTCCCCTTTTCCCTTTGGGCTTATCGTTGGGTAGAATTCGTACCTGACACTAATGCCACACCATTTTCTTTGGTATATGGTACCAAGGCTGTCTTGCCTCTCGAAATACAAATACCCTCCCTCAGAATATCTCTTCAGGATATTCTCACCAACGATGATTTCCGCTAAGAGCGGTTAGCCCAATTACAGCTTCTTGATTAGCGTCGTCTTACGGCTCTTGACCACCTTCAAATATATCAAAAATGCATCAAACATGCTTATGATAAGCGACTTCATGAGCGTACCTTTAAGGTTGGTGATCTTGTCCTCAAAGAGAATCAACATGTAACCAAACTAGAAAAGAGCAAACGTGGAAAATTTACTCCTAATTGGATTGGGCCTTACATTATCACGCATGTTTATGGATCAGGCACTTACCGTTTAGCTTCGCTTAGTGGTAAACCTGAGCCTGAACCCCTTAATGCCTTGCATCTTCGACCATTCTACTATTGAATTTAGTGTTATATCACTTCTTATCTACCTTGCGCTCGTCCCTTGAGCTCATTTACTACCTCATACACTTTGTTCTATCCATCTCAAAATAGAATCAAACTCACGTGGTCTGGTCATTACCTCCTCTTAAAGAGGCCTTCCCCTTTTTAGTCTGGTCCATGACTTAGAAGTATCAAAATAACATGTTCTCAATTGAACATTTATGCGATATTCTGTAGTCAAAATTCCTACAAAACTAGATGTTTCATGCCAAACGGAAATCTAGATCTCTAAGTTATACATAGACTTCTCCCTCGAAGGACATCTATGCACAAAAATCACTTCTGCTACTATAAATAGACTGCTCCCTTGAAGGACAGCTATATAAAGTCAGCCTTTTTCAGAAGCTTCTCACATTGATCTGCTTCGTGAAGACTTCAAGAACAACAAAATACTACCTATCCCATGTAGATGTAGATTGATTTCCCGCATCGATTAGTCTATATCCAAAAAGTACAAAAAAAAAAAAAAAAAACAACAAGCAGTATTCCAAAAGTACTTTTGGAGTCATGGACTTGTCTATTTAGGTTTAGTTCTCTTTTCGTCAGAATAATCACCTTGTAACAAGCTCTCAGCACCCCCGCCTATGTCAACCACCTCACCTCACCATTTGTCAAAGCAACACAACTCAAGGGACGTGACGTATATCCGAATACATTATGATTTATCAACTCTTTTCACCTATCGAATTATCGCCTATGCACGGTCTATCGACCTAGGGATTCAAGCTCATCCTATGTTAATATGTGGTTTGTTTAGCTCTTCTCAACTACGGGACACTTGTGCCTCTTTTGCTCGACTCTAGGATTGTGTGTTGACCTTAATCAGGAACTTGGACGATTCCCTACTACTTGGGTAGGCTAACTTTCGCTTCACCTATATACCAATAAACTTTCGCCAATACCTTACCAACACCAACAACATTACCCTACCAACATCAAATTTTTACCAACCAAAAATTGCCTAACCATACCTAAATTTCTGAATTCACCTCTCCCTGGTCCTAAGGGAGAACTACATCAGTCTGAGGCCTTCCTTGCTTGTGATGCAATGGGCTATGTAGGCAGCACTTTGGAGACATGGGGTCTCCCAAGGTTAGCTCGACCATCCCCTACCATACCCTATCATGTGTTGTAAATATACATATTTTTGTTTGAGGTTTTCTATTTTGACAACATTCATCTTTATTCTTTTCTCAAGCAAACAAAAATAACATTCAAAACACAACCATTCTTATTATTATCGTCACTCAAAACAACATACATATTTAGTTTTATTTTAGATGTTAAACAAATACATCTTCTCTATCATCGACTCACAGGTCTGTTATCCCGTAAAATTGACAAGGGCAATTTTACCGATAACCATACCGAAAATTTTTGTTTTGATCCCTCGATGGGGATCCCTCGCATTCGAAACGATTTAAAAAGTTCCTCCTCGGGAAATTTAGTTTTCGAACTTAGTCTTTTTTGAGTCTTTTTGGGCTGGGCGCATGGATTTTTGACTGTAACACCATAGTTTTGATGCGCCCCCTTAAAAAGCCTTTGGCGCATGGTTTTCCATGTTAACACGTCTTTCGGTGCGCCAAAGCATGTTAAGCCTTATTTGCGTGCACCGAGGCGCATGCGCCTCGATGTTGACATATCATTTGTTGCGCCTCTTTTCCATGCGCCAAAGGGCGCATGTATTTGCCTTACAACACCGTGTTTTGGTGCGCCCAAGGGCGCACGTAATCTACATGTTACAATCATGTTTTGGTGCGCCAAAGGGCACACATAAATTCGTGTCGACAACATCGTTTGATGCGCCAAAGTCGCACCCATTCTCCTGTTGTCAATTACTTCCATGCGCCAAAGGGCGCATGCTATGCTCCTGTTGACAACTCGTTTTCGCGCGCCTTTTCAAAATGGTGGTTGGCGCATTAATGACAAAGCTTTGTTATATATACCTAGTGCCCGCCCTGTCGTTTTCATTGTTATCCATCAAGGCACGTTGATATGCCCTGGGACTGTGTCAGCCCCTGCTCTGTCATTTTCATCAAGCTCTGTGGGCCCCGCTTTTCCAACCGATCTTTGGCTATATTGTTAAGGTAAGAGGTTCATCCTCTTTTTCATTTTTGTTCTTGGTGTGTGCTTGCTTGTCTGGTTTTCGTTTGATGGCCAGTTGTATCAAATGTCTGGCTTGTTTCCCTCCTTGAAATTGGACTGTTTTCTTCCTCCTATCCTGGTCATAAAACCAACTTCTTTCTTCTCTCCCTCCCTCATTTCCTCTTTGTAGGGGAAGTTGGTTTGATTAGGAAAAGGTGTTAGAATGAATAATGGTTTTATGTTTAAAGTATTTTTGGTATGATCCCAATGGCGCGTTTGCCGCGTCATGTTGCAAACTTAGACAGTCGATGCCAAGCGTCGCGTCTACCCAGCAAGCTGGAGGTATTAATCATGCGCCCCTAGGCGCACCCTTTCGGCCTGTAAGTATTTCGAAACCCGCGCCTCCTTATATCCCTTTTGGCGCACCCTTTGCCGCGTCATGTTGCATCCCTCTTCTATGCGCTACAGGTCGCGCCCAGCTTCCATGCAACGCAAGCGTTATTTGTGCAAGTGTAAAGCCTCCAAGGCGCGGGCGCACCTTCCGTTGCAAGTACATGATGTCATGTAGCCCCCCCATGCACCGCGCCATATACCTTTGGCGCGCCTTTTTTTCATGTTGCACAATCTGCCCATGCGCCAAAGGGCGCACGCAAACCTCAATGTAACATGCCCTTCCTGTGCGCCGTCTTCTATAAGATCCCATGTCTGCACCATCCATGCGCCATGCGCCAAAGGGCGCACCAACTTAACCTCAATGTTGCATGCATTTCCTGTGCGCCTTGACTATTCAGCCTGTTATATACATTTTCCATGCGCCCTGCGCCCCGAGCCTTAAAAGTTCTAACTCTTTCTTCTGCTAGTGTTCCCATTGAAAATCAAATGACTGATTCAAGCTTCTTGGATTTGGTTTCACTCCTTCTGCGTGCAGATCATAAGATAAGCCTTGAAGAACACATGTCTACGTCAAGCAAGAGACCCGCCAAACCAAGAGGAAAGGCAAAGCTGACAGAAGAAGAAATGAAGTATAAATACCAAAAGGGTCAGAATGCCCGAATCACAGGCAGAGTGTAATATGGATGTCCGGGATTCTGAACTGGGCCACATTGACCTAGAGGAATTCTGGGTACGGACTCAGAAAGTGACAAGGAGTCCATGGATGGATAAATTGATAGGCAGCGCCCTGCACTTCGCCGGTGGGATTCCTGTCAGTGCTGTTAATAACGAATTCATAATGATGGTCGCCCAATCTTACAACGCAGGACACGAGATGTGTCGAGGATAGCAAGGGCGAGGTAGTTATAAACCTTACCACTCGTCGCATTTTGAGTTGATGCTTGGCATTCCTCATCACCGGAAGCTATCGTGGCTGTTAGCCAAGCAAGAATGTGTCAAGACCTGGGAAGACAATGAAGATCTGTGCATCGCAATTAATGAACGAGGTCTACCTCAAAAATAAGAAGGTAGTGACCCCGGTGGCCCCAGACTATCCACCGAAGCGACTTCTCCGAAGAACTCAGTGACACCATCACTTTCCTGAGCAGAGTCTTCGGGCTTTCAGACGCCCACTACTTCCATAAGTGGATGCTGCGGTACCTGGAGACAATGAACAAGAATTTGCCCGATCAGCACTTTTGCTGGGGGGAAATAATAAGCAGCGCTATTTCGGAGCAGCTACAACAGTTTGCCACAACAGGAGTGTTTCATATGAATTCCTACGTGGTGTATGCTGCTGCGTCTGAAAGGGATTATCCAGGGCTGCACCGAAGTGGAAACTTGGCCTCAGGCCAAGATATATGAATACTACCCAGAGCTAAAGCTGGAGAATAGCATCCAACACTTTTCAAAAATCAATGATGCTTTCTTCTACCATATTATATGCATGCTGCGACCAAAGTTGACTCATGGCCGCACCATCAAGAATACTGTTTCTGCTGTGGAGAAGAGGGGGCCCTTGTTCACCCCAATTTCCCCACATTCACCTATCTAAGGGCGGCCAATTTCTTGGGAGAGCCCACCAGGTTGCCAAGATATACTGGACCAAAACTGGTTCTATTGGAATTGTCAAGACAGCTGGTCACATATCATGAGAAGTGCCAGAAAGAGAAAGAAGGGTGGAACTCCTTTCCCCCTCACAGTAGGACCGATACACTTGTTCAACCTATCACAAGGCGAAGGAGATGTTTGCCGAGCTAGAATTGCTCAATCTAAAGCATGATTTCCCAGCAAGGCCTACATTCGACCCAAGGGGCTGCTTGCCAAGGGCTAAGCTTGATCCTATCCATGTCCCTCAAATTGAGGACATTTACATCGACGTCATCCACGAGGTGGCACTCAGGAGACAGGATCACTCCCCGCTTAGCATTGGCAGAAATTATTCAGTATGGAGTGGCCATCGTCCCCAAAGGCTTCCAAACTTCGGAAGATGAAGTAGACAAGGTGTATAATAACACAGATGGGGACAATTGGCCCTTCCCGGCCATTGATAGAAGCAAGGCTCCTCAGACAATTGAGGAGAGGGTCAAAGAAACCATGCGGAGAACGGAGCTCTGGTGCCGTATGAATGGATTGATCTACCTCGGCGTAGATTTTATAACTTCTCCTTTGGGTAATGCGCCTCCAAGATCAAAGAAGCAGCTAAAAGGCAAGGGTGCAGTAGGTGAATCAAGCACCAGTCAGGAGGAAGCCCCTGAAAGTCCTCTTCCCTCGGAGCCTGAACAAGTCATAACTTTGGAAGAGGAGTTCATGGAGGACGTTCCCGAAGGCCCATCCACTCAGGATGTCGGCGTTGCTACAACTACGGAGGTTCCTTCTGTCCCTTCTTCTTCTCTTCCTCCCCTTCCTCAGGTGTCAGCAACCACTCCTTTGGTTGTGTCCTCTCCCCCTTCTTCTACCCTTTCCCCTGCCTCTTCGTCCATCTTCTCCTCTCTTGCTGATTTGTCTCCTTCCATTTCTTCTCTCCTTTCCGGGCTCCCTTCCCTTCCGATGTCTTCTGCAGCCCCGGTTTCCCTTCCTCCCGTGGACACTGTCCTCGGCTATTCTTTCAATGCCACCCGCCGCGTGTCTCCACGTTCTTCCCCTCTTCTACCGTTGCTGCCTCCCCCTCTGTCTCTGGTCCTTCTTCAATAGGACCAGCTTGGATCTCTCAGCAGCTGAGCCAACCAAAGAGGAAAGTCCCCATCGCTCCGATGGACTTTTCAATCATTCCGGCTAAAGGAGCAAAGAAGCACAAGCCGGTTACACGCTTTTCCAAGAGCGCTGCAGGTGAGAGAGTCCTGGAAATAGCTTACCCCGATCCCACCAAAGAGAAAGAAGATCTGTCTCCAGCAGATTTCACAGTGACCCAAGTCACAATGGGGACATCCTCTGAAAGTCTCCAGGGGGAAGCTCGTTCCGCAGGTTGATGCACTTTGTGAAAAGCTTCAAGAAGCCAAAGAAGAAAAGAGGCTACTGAAGGAACAGAATAACTACCTGCTCCAAGCCTTACAGAAGATGGGAAGTGCACCTCCCACAACTGCCGCCGAGACTCCTGAGCTGCTCAGTCAGGAGAAGATCAATGAATATTCAAAGATCGGTGAGCAGGGCATGGCTGTTTCTGCTTGGAGAAGCCAGATTCTCAAAGATAGCGAAAAGGTAATCGCCGAATATATCAACTTATCTCTGAACATTGAAAAGGCGAATAAGGAACTCCAAGCATTAGCAGTCCCGATATCAGAAGAGTTAGAAAACGCTAGACTCCAACACGAGGCCTTCCAACAGATGTTCGACTGTTCAGTCGAAGATTTGGTCAAGTTCGGAGTATTCGGTCACCCAAGGACCCTCAACAAGACTATGTCCACTCTGGACTATCGGATAGATCAGCTCGAGTTTGTGTTAGAAAAAATAGATAAGGTGAAGGAAGAGGCCCTGGATGCGATGCATCAAATGGAGAAAATTGTTTTATCCATGAATCCAGGGTTGCTCACTCCTTCCCTCACCTTAAGAACGGCTGATGATACTATCCGGGTTTTCAAGGAGTTAGCTTCTCAAGGAACAGGGCCAGAAGTCACGTTTGATACCGAATCCATCAATAACCTACTGGCTTGCAGGGACTTCATCGGTTTCCTGATTGAGGCGGTGAAAGATTATTCCAAACTTCCCGAAAAGCTTGTAGAAGAGCGGGAAACTTGCGAAGTAATCAGTGATCGGCACAAGGATCCATCACAGGATCAGTTCGGGCCAATGATCAGCAAGTTCTTGGAATACCGCGCTCAGTTCCAAATAACATCACCTGAGCAGCATCAGAAACAAGCTACCCCTTTTCGGCTGCAGGATGATGATGACGAGTAGCTTGTTCTTCTTCTTCTGTCTTCTTCTTCTCCGCTCTTCTCCGACTTTCTTTTCGCAATATCTCAAGTATGTTGGTACAAACGATGACATCATCCATGTTGCATCATGGGATGATGTCATCCACTCAAAAATGTAAAAGTCAACATGACTTTAGATATTTTGTAAATATCTTGTAGATAAGTGGTTGGCTCCTTTTTGTCTTCTCTCTCTCCCTCACTTTCTATAAATACAAGAATACTTGTTGTATTCAGAGTGAACATTTTTCAGATAGAAATAGAAGTGAGGAGAGAAAGACTTTGAGCTTTCTTGTAACAGAAAAGAACAGTAATACAATTATTCAGACTTTGTGCTCAATAGCTGTGTTATGCATACTAGATCTTTCTTACGTTAGATCTGTATGTGTTTAATCTGTTGAATTCATATCTACTTTTCCGTCATTTGTTTATCAGTATTGCTTTGTTTATTTATGCAAGTAGGTTTGGCTCTGTTTACTACCAAGCCCAAAGCATAGATCTTCTGACCCTTCCGCTTTGGAACTCATTTCTTTTCTTCCTTCGGATCTGTTCTTTCTCTTCTCCTTCTTTTATTCCTTTCTCTTCGCAGCCTAGAACACTCTACTGGGATGAGATCCCAACCCCCCGAAGGCAGAATCTGTGAGACTTGCATAGGTTCCTGCTAGTAGAAGTAGCAATAAACCAGTTTCGCTTTGCTGTCTCAAAGAGGGGCTAAGCCCTGCACACTGTTGGCTCGTCTATCCATAGATCTGTCCACGCGACAGATTTTCGGACCAACAGTTTTTGGCGACTCTGCTGGGGACCGAACAGACAGATCTGTCAGATCTGTGCTGGTAGTGAGATAAAAAAATCAGGGAAAAAATCAGCAGGGTGCTGCCAGTTTGCAAAATCTGAACTTTTGTTGAAAATCCAAAAATTTGCAAATGTGCCCAAATCGAAAAATTTTCTTCTGAGAGTCATAGATCTGGGCCTGTTACATACCTTTAGTTCGCTGAGGTTTTTGTCAGAAATTATTATTTTTCCGTAGATCTGAGTTTTGATTATTTCCTAAAAAGTTTGAAACCCTCTGAAAAGTAAAAATCAGATCTGAAAAATCAGCTTACTATCTTCCCTGCCATCTTATCCTCGCTGCTATTTGTCATTTAACCGCAATCGGTTTTTTCGAAGAGGATTGTTTTCAAATATCCAAAAAAAAAGTGCATGCTCGCTGGTTTTTGTCAGAAAAAACCAGAAAATCAGCAAGCACACCCAAAAATAAAGTTTAAATCTGTGCTGTTAATATTGCAGATCTGAAAGGTACACTGGCGAGTGAACCTTTTACGCGCAGCAGAAGAGCCCGTGGAGAAGCTGATTCTACTTTTCGATCTGCTTCAGAGGCACAATTTCAGCGTAAACACCGGCACGTTTTTTCAGCGCTAAGCTCGGCATAGCCGGTCATCCAGGAGTGTCTCGCCTTCACGAAGAAAAAGTATTTTGCCGGGAGCATCCACATCCCTTTGTAGTGCTTTACTACTCAGCGGAACTACACTTCCGGCTCGTGTTCTCTTTCCGGCTTTTCAGATGGCGGTACCATGGGGAAACGCTATGGGTCCGTTGGCTTTACCACATCCAGTTCACGCACTCCCTCACGGAAATCGAAAGAATTTTCCTAAATTCGACGGGAGCGGAAATCAAAGCACGGATTCCCACATTTCTGCTTTCATTATGTCATGCAGTATATTGGACGTAACCCACGAAGACGTGTCAGTTCGCCTCTTTCTGGAAACTCTACAAGGACCTGCAGCTGAATGGTTTCAGCATTTGCCGGCCGGATCTATCACTAGTTGGGCAACTTTGCGGGACGCTTTTGAAGACAGGTATAAACCTTCAGAGGATGCATTTACTCTATTGTCACGAATCACTCATCTGAAGAAGGAGGCAAATGAGACCATGCGCGATTTTGTCGCCCGGTTCAATGCGCTAATCAACCGTGTCCCTCCTGCCATGCTTCCAACGCCGGAGAATCAGAAGTGCTTCTTCGTAAACGCCATGAGCTCAAAAGTCAGCTTCTTGCTCCTTCAAGAGCGAGTAGCTACTTTGCCTCTCGCTCAGGCTGCTGCCATCCGTATAGAAGACAATTTGATAATATCTGGCGAGTTAAGAAAAGAATCAGCTAAGCCTAAGTCTTTGGGCCCTTCGCCTATCACTTCGTCTGATCCAGCATTCCAAAAAATGGCAAATGATTTGCTTGCACTAAAGAAGCAGCTGGCCCAGGCCTCTCCCAGTTCCTCGTATCGGGATATCCCGCGGAGGAATTTTGTTCCTAACAACGCTTCACAAAGGCCGCGTCTACCTGCAACTGCTCCACGGTTGGCGCTTGAAGCTCCTCCGGTCAATGCTTTGGCCGAAGTTGAAGAAGAAGAGCAGTACTATGAAGAACCTTCGTTTCAAGACGAAGATGATCAAGATGTCGGTGAACCGACTGGCGACTCTACTATTGGATATATGGAATTTGACGAGGATGAATCTGACGAAGAAGAGAGTACTCAGGGCTACGCGAGCGGACAATCATATGCTGTTTTCACCCGCTCGCAAGGAAAAGAGGCAGAAGTCGCTGCCCACGTACAAAAGGAGAAGGTCGCGTCAAACGCACCTCCAACCATTGCTAGAAGAGGTAATCCTCTTCCTACTCAATTCCCTGTTAAGTCTTTTGCTAAGAAGTCTTTTCCGCCCATCTCTCCTCCAAGTCAGCCCCCTCAAGTTCCTACTAAGATCAGTAATCCTATTCCACCACCGCGAAGTGAAGGACTCATTCCCTCACCAACGCAACCCTTGGCCGCGTTTGATATAATAGATCATGCAAAGAAGACCAAGATTCAAATGTCTGAAGCTGAGTATCTTCAGTCAAACCCCGAACAGCTTGTAAGATTGACTAAGTATATCCAAAGTCAAGCTGTTATAGCTAAACAGGTTTCCCCAAAAGGAATCCTTTCCACTCCCCCTGAATCCCATATAAATGTTGCTTCGACATCCGCATCTGGCAAGATAGAACCTTTCTATCTCTCCCTCCTGATCAATGGCCATAAGTTGAGCAATTGCATTATTGATTCCGGAGCCTCTGATAACGTCATGCCGGCAAAAGTCGCCCATGCTTTGGGCCTCACTCTTACCAAACCATTCGGCAGATGCTATTCATTGGAGACCAAGCAAGTTCCGTTGGTTGGCCAAATCAAGGACGCACAATTTGCGTTCGCAGCCTTCCCGGATAAAAGAGTAAAAATGACAGTCCTTGTTGCTGACATCCCAGCAGCCTATGGAATTCTGCTAGGAAGGAGTTTTTGCAGCGAAGTTGGTGGAGAAATTCACATGGACTGGTCCAAAGCTAGAATCCCAGTCAAAGGCGTAATGCAAACTTTGGAGCCGGAATCCCAAAAGAAATACTTGGTCACTAGCTCTGAAGACCCCAAAGCCCAAATTCTTTTCGAATCATCAGGGATGGGGAACTACTTCTTATCCACCGAGGCGGATACAAAGGACGTTTTTGTTCAGGAAAAGGATTGTAATAAGATCTGGACCTTGCAATTTGATGGCAGCTGCGCGACTAGTGGATGTGGCGCTGGAGTTGTGCTGATATCTCCCGAGGAGGAGGTAATTCCTCTTTCTTTCAAATTGCAGTTTTTCAACACTAATAATACTGCTGAGTACGAATCTCTGTTACTCGGTATGCAAGCTGCAAAGGAAAGAGGAATAAAAAATCTGAAAGTCCAAGGTGATGCCGAGCTAGTTGTAAATCAGGTCAAAAGGATTTACCAAGTGAAAAATGAAAGGCTCAGGCACTACCGTAATGCGGTATGGGACAGCATTGAGGAATTTGACGCTTTTTCAATAGAGGCCATTCCAAGGGCCCAAAACGACATGGCTGATTCGTTGGCTGTTTCAGCATCTCTCATGCTCCCGCACCCGGGTTTGAAAACGAACAAATACACCATTGAAGTGGTTTTCCGCCCAAGCGTGCCAGACAACTCTCAGCATTGGCAGGTATTCAACGATGATAATCACCTTATTGCCTTTCTAGAAAAATCAGAAAATTTTGATGAGTTGTATTTTGAAGGATCCACCTCTTCATGCCGTGAATCAATCAACAGTCAAAACCACGAAACAAAGGAGAACGATGGCATTTGTCAGCTTAAGGGAAATAAAATTCCGAAGGGCCTGGTTTCTCTGGAGCGCCTGTTTGACAGGCATGACCGTTTTGTAAAAAAGAAGAGGCGGGATGATCCTGGCTCATCTCCAGAGACAGAACCGGTCAATATAGGTTCTGAGGCACATCCGCAATTCGTGAACATCGGGAAATGTTGCACGCCAGAAGAAAAGCGGAAATTTGTCAAGTTGCTGAAAAGATATATGGATGTATTGGCCTGGTCATATGCCGATTTAAAGTCCTTCAAGCCAAAAGACGTTCAGCACGACATTCCCTTGAAAGACGATGTCAAAGCCTTCCGTCAGAAACAGAGGCACTATAATCCCAAGATTTCGGGCACCATTCAGGCCGAAATTCAGAAGATGCTGGACGCAAGAATCATCTTCCCTATCCATCACAGCACTTGGGTGGCGAACATTGTGCCGGTGCGCAAGAAAAACGGTGAAATACGCATCTGCGTAGACTTCCGAAACTTGAATCAAGCTTCGCTGAAAGACAACTACCCTCTTCCCATAATGGACCAAGTTCTGCAAGCAGTAACTGGGTCAGAAATGCTGTCTATGCTTGATGGTTTTTCAGGCTATAATCAGATCGAAGTCTCGCCTGAAGATCAATTCAAAACAGCATTCACTACTCCATGGGGTACATTTGCCTATAGCAGGATGCCTTTCGGCCTAACCAATGCTGGTGCCACTTTTCAGCGGGCCATGGACTTTGCATTCAAAGGCATGATGGGAAAAGTCATTGTAGTCTATCTAGATGACTTAACCGTGTTCTCCAAACGACGAAGTGATCATTGCGATCACTTGGAGCAAGTATTGGCCAGGTGTCGAGAACATGGGATTTCCCTAAACCCAAAGAAGTCTATTTTTGGGGTTACAGAAGGGAAATTGCTAGGCCATGTGGTTAGCAAAGAAGGAACCAAGATTGATGCCGAAAGAGTTAAGGCTATCCAAAGCCTTACTCTGCCTACAAGCAAGAATGGTGTTCATTCTTTCTTCGGAAAGGTGAACTTTCTTAGGCGTTTTGTCCCTGATTTTGCTGAGAAGACTCGCCACATACTGAACATGATGAAAGGGTCACCCACTTTCAGATGGAGTGATGAGGGGAAAAGGTCGTTTGAGGAGATAAAAACTTCTGTTGCTCATGCACCGGTCTTGGTATGTCCGGATTTCTCCAAGAACTTCATTATGTACAGCTATGCATCCGAACACACTGTTTCTGCAATCCTGATGCAAAGGAACTCGGAGGATATTGAATCTCCAATCGCATTCATGAGTTCTCCTCTCAAGCCTCACGAGTTGAAAATGACTCAATTGGAAAAGCACGCCTTTGCCGTCGTTAAAGCGGTGAAGAGTTTCAGGTATTACATTCTGAACTCGCATACGGTGGTGCTGGTTCCCGACACAGCGGTGAAATCAATTCTAACTCAACAAGAGTTGGGAAGCTTGAGAGGGAATTGGATTGCAAAGGTCCAGGAATATGACCTGGATATCAAACCCACCAAGCTGGTAAGAGGCAAGGGCCTGTGTCAGCTAATGGCTGAAAACAAAGACTCAGATAGCCCTAGAGAGAAAGGAGATTGCACCAACGAAGCGCAAAGCCCTCTGGAGGAGCCTGTTTCTCTACCTCTGGTTCTGTTTGTGGCAACTTGTGACGAATGGTACTCCGACATCGCTTTCTTCCTCACCTACGGCGAATGCCCAGTGCACCTGAATGCAAAGGAGAAGCGTACTATAAAGCTCAGAGCGGCCAAGTATGTCATCTGGGATGACGGTTTATATAAGCGTGGGATAGATGGTATCTTTCTGCGATGTGTTGACAAGCCCCAGCAAGTAAAACTGCTGGAGAGTTTTCACAATTCGGCTTGTGGAGGCCATTTCTCTTCTTCCGTGACGGCACATAAGATCATTCGAGCCAGGTACTACTGGCCGACGCTCTTTCAAGATGCAGCTACCTGGGTAGCGAAATGCGAGCCTTGCCAGCAGTTTGTTGGTAAGCCCAAATTGGCTGCCTTTCCCCTAAGGCCGGTTATTATCAATGAGCCATTCAAGCAGTGGGGAATCGATTTTATTGGCGCACTCAATCCCCAATCGAGTGCCGGACATAGCTATGTCCTTACAGCAACTGATTACTTCACCAAGTGGGTGGAAGCCATACCAGTTAAGCATGCCACTTCTGAGGTGGTTTGCAGTTTTATCAAGGAAAATATCATTGTCAGGTTCGGCATCCCGAACAAAATCGTTGCTGATAATGCTTCTAACTTCTCCTCCCGAGAAGTTATTAGTTTTTGTTATGAATATGGAATAACTTTAGCCCATGCTTCGGATTACTACCCGCAAGGAAATGGTCAGGCGGAATCCAGCAATAAGAACCTAGTGACCATTATACGGAAATTAGTAGATGAAAATCAGCGGATGTGGCACAAGTCTTTGTACGACGCTTTGTGGGCGGACCGTATTACTCCCAAGAGATCTCTCGGCATGTCACCTTTTCAAGTGTTATATGGCACTGATGCCGAACTCCCCATTTCCGCAGAACTTCCTGCTCTACGCTTGGCACGAGCAATCGAAGATGAAACTTTTCAGAGTTCTCTAGAAAAGAGAATTATGTATCTGGCAGAACTTGAAGAAAAGAGAGTGAAAGTGGTCGACAGGATCACTGAACATCAGAATCAAGTGAAGAGGCTTTTTGACAAGAAGGCCAAGCAGAGGAATTTTGAAGTGGGAGATCTTGTCCTTCTCTGGGACAAGCGAAGAGAGCCAAAGGGTATGCATGGAAAGTTTGACTCCTTATGGAGAGGGCCCTTCAAAATCAAGCAACTCAATGGAGAGAATAGTTTCTATCTCACGTATCTGGATGGAGCTGAACTCCCGCTTCCTTATAGCGGGCAACATCTCAAGATCTTCAGGAAGTAGAGCTTGCTCTCTTCTTTGTACAGTTTATTTTGGTTGTGTGTTTGCTTTCGTCGCGTGTTTGCTTTCGTTTGTTGTGTGTTTCCTTTGTTCTCCCTCCGGTCCCCCTTGTTTTTGACTCCGTACCCAATGGATAGGCACATGTGATCTGGGATTCTCTACCCCTGAGTTTACTCAAGGATAGTCCCCAGGAGGAGCCAGCTGTTATCCCGTAAAATTGACAAGGGCAATTTTACTGATAACCATACCGAAAATTTTTGTCTTGATCCCTCGATAGGGATCCCTCGCGTTCGAAACGATTTAAAATTCCTTCTCAGGAAATCTAGCTTTCGAACTTAGTCTTTTTGAGCCTTTTTGGCTGGGCGCATGGATTTTCACTGTAACACCACATTTTGGTGCGCCCCTTCAAAAAGCCTTTGGCGCATGGTTTCCCATGTCAACACGTCTTTTGGTGCGCCAAAGCATGTTAAGCCTTATTTGCGTGCGCCGAGGCGCATGCGCCTCGATGTTGACATATCATTTGTCGCGCCTCTTTTCCATGCGCTAAAAGGCGCATGTGCTTTCCTTGTTACACCACGTTTTGGTGCGCCCAAGGGCGCACATAAATTCATGTCGACAACTCGTTTGATGCGCCAAGGTCGCACCCATTCTCCTGTTGTCAGTTACTTCCATGCGCCAAAGGGCGCATGCTTTCCTCTGTCGACAGTCGTTTTCGCGCGCCTTTTCAAAAGTGGGTGGCGCATTTATGACAAAGTTTTGTTATATATAACAGTGCGCGCCATGTCATTTTCATTGTTCTTTTTTCAAAGCACGTGATTGCTCTGGGTGTGTCAGCTCTGCTCTGTCTTGTCATTGCTCTGTGGACCCGCTCAGCCAACTTTTTATATATTTTAAGGTAAGAGGTTCATCCTCCTTTTTCATTTTGAAAGCTTGGGTGTGTTCTTGGTCTGGTTTTCAGCTTGCTGGCCGGTTTTCATCGTCTTTTGATTGGGTTTTTCCCCTTGCTTGTTCATTATCTTCTGTTATTCTTCTCTCCCTCCCTTTTTCCAATGGAAAAGGGGTCGTTTTTAGGCTTGGTGTTTACAAGTTTTTGTAAAACCTGATGTCCAAGTAAATTTTGAAGAGGAAGAGAAAGAGGGAGAGGTTTGAGAACTTTTCCACAAGGCGCACCGGCGCGCCTTGTTACCTTAGACAGTCGCGCCCATGGCGCCTACCCAGCCATGCTGCAGTTGTGAATCATGCGCCCCTAAGCGCACCCTTTCGGCCTGTAACGCGCTCAAAACCCGCGCCTTCTTATATCCCTTTGGCGCATCTTTTACCCCTGTTGCATCCCTCTTCTATGCGCTAAAGGGCGCGCCCAGCTTCCATGCAAAGCGAGAGATATCTGCGCAAGCGTAAAGCCTCCAAGGCGCGGGCGCACCTTCCGTTGCAAGTACATGATGTTGTGTCGCTCCCCCATGCGCCGCGCCATATACCTTTGGCGCGCCTTTTTTCCATGTCGCACAATCTGCCCATGCGCCAAAGGGCGCACCAAACCTCAATGTAACATGCATTTCCTGTGCGCCATTCTATAAAATGCAGTCTGCTTCATCCATGCGCCATGCGCCTTTGGCGCCAATTTTATCTCTGTTACGTCCTTTTCCTGTGCGCCTTGTCTATTCAGCCTGTTATATACATTTTCCATGCGCCCTGCACCCCGAGCCTTAAAAATTCTAACTCTTTCTTCTGCTAGCGTTCCCATTGAAAATCAAATGACTAATTCAAGCTTCTTGGATTGGGTTTCACTCCTCCTACGTGCAGATCATCAGATAAGCCTTGAAGAACACATGTCTACCTCAAGCAAGAGACCCGCCAAACCAAGAGGAAAAGCTAAGCTAACAGAGGAAGAAATGAAGTATAAGTACCAAAGGGTTAGAATGCCCGAATCTCAGGCGGAATGCAATATGGATGTCAGAGATTCTGAACTGGGCCACATTGACATGGACGAATTCTGGGTGAGAACTCAGAAAGTATCAAGAAGCCCCTGGATGGATAAATTGATGGGTAGTGCTCTACATTTCGCCGGTGGGATTCCAGTCAGCGCTATTAATAATGAGTTCATAATGGTGGTTGCCCAATCTTACAACAAGGACACCAGGTGTGTCGAAAATAGTAAGGGGGAAGTGGTCATTGACCTCACCGCTCGTCATTTTGAAAAGATTCTTGGCATCCCTCATCACAGAAGCTTCGTGGCCGTTACCCAAGAAGAATGTGTCAAGACTTGGGAGGACAATGAGGACCTATGCATGCAATTAATGAATGAAGTCTACCTCAAAAATAAGAAGGTAGTGACCCGGTGGCCCCAGACTATCCACCGAAGCGACTTCTCCGAAGAACTCAGTGATACCATCACTTTCCTGAGCAGAGTCTTCGGGCTTTCAGACGCCCACTACTTCCATAAATGGATGCTGCGGTACCTGGAGACGATGAACAAAAATTTGCCCGATCAGCGCTTCTGCTGGGGGGAAATAATAAGCAGCGCCATTTCTGAGCAGCTACAACAGTTTGCCACAACAGGAGTGTTTCATATGAACTCCTACGTAGTGTATGCTGCAGCGTCTGAAAGGGACTATCCAGGGCTGCACCGAAGTGGAACTTGGCCTCAGGCCAAGATATATGAATACTACCCAGAGCTGAAGCTGGAGAATAGCATCCAACACTTTTCAAAAATCAATGATGCTTTCTTCTACCATATTATATGCATGCTGCGACCAAAGTTGACTCATGGCCGCACAATTAAGAATACTGTTTCTGCTGTGGAAAAGTGGGGGGCCTTGTTCACCCAATTTCCCACATTCACCTATCTGAGGGCGGTTAACTTCTTGGGCGAGCCCACTAGGTTGCCAAGGTATGCTGGACCAAAGCTGGTTCTATTGGAATTGTCAAGGCAGCTGGTCACATATCATGAGAAGTGCCAGAAGAGAAAGAAGGGTGGAACTCCTTTCCCCCTCACAGTAGGCCGATACACTTGTTCCAGCTATCACAAGGCGAAGGAGATGTTTGCCGAGCTAGAATTGCTCAATCTAAAGCATGATTTCCCAGCAAGGCCTACATTCGACCCAAGAGGCTGCTTGCCAAGGGCTAAGCTTGATCCTATCCATGTCCCTCAAATTGAGGACATTTACATTGACGTCATCCATGAGGTGGCACTCAGGAGACTGGATCACTCCCGCTTAGCATTGGCAGAAATTATTCAGTATGGAGTGGCCATCGTCCCCAAAGGCTTCCAAACTTCGGAAGATGAAGTAGACAAGGTGTATAATAACACAGATGGGGACAATTGGCCCTTCCCGGCCATTGATAGAAGCAAGGCTCCTCAGACAATTGAGGAGAGGGTCAAAGAAACCATGCGGAGAACGGAGCTCTGGTGCCGTATGAATGGATTGATCTACCTCGGCGTAGATTTTATAACTTCTCCATTGGGTAATGCGCCTCCAAGATCAAAGAAGCAGCTAAAAGGCAAGGGTGCAGTAGGTGAATCAAGCACCAGTCAGGAGGAAGCCCCTGAAAGTCCTCTTCCCTCGGAGCCTGAACAAGTCATAACTTTGGAAGAGGAGTTCATGGAGGATGTTCCCGAAGGCCCATCCACTCAGGATGTCGGCGTTGCTACAACTACGGAGGTTCCTTCTGTCCCTTCTTCTTCTCTTCCTCCCCTTCCTCAGGTGTCAGCAACCACTCCTTTGGTTGTGTCCTCTCCCCCTTCTTCTACCCTTTCCCCTGCCTCTTCATCCATCTTCTCCTCTCTTGCTGATTTGTCTCCTTCCATTTCTTCTCTCCTTTCCGGGCTCCCTTCCCTTCCTTTGTCTTCTGCAGCCCCGGTTTCCCTTCCTCCCGTGGACACTTCCTCGGCTATTCTTTCAATGCCACCGCCGCGTGTCTCCACGTTCTTCCCCTCTTCTACCGTTGCTGCCTCCCCCTCTGTCTCTGGTCCTTCTTCAATAGGACCAGCTTGGATCTCTCAGCAGCTGAGCCAGCCAAAGAGGAAAGTCCCCATCGCTCCGATGGACTTTTCAATTATTCCGGCTAAAGGAGCAAAGAAGCACAAGCCGGTTACACGCTTCTCAAAGAGCGCTGCAGGTGAGAGAGTCCTGGAAATAGCTTACCCCGATCCCACCAAAGAGAAAGAAGATCTGTCTCCAGCAGATTTCACAGTGACCCAAGTCACGATGGGGACGTCCTCTGAAAGTCTCCAGGGGGAAGCTCGTTCCGCGATTGATGCACTTTGTGAAAAGCTTCAAGAAGCTAAAGAAGAGAAAAGGCTGCTGAAAGAACAGAATAAATACCTGCTTCAGGCCTTACAGAAGATGGGAAGTGCACCTCCCACAACTGCCGCCGAGACTCCTGAGCTGCTCAGTCAGGACAAGATCAATGAATATTCAAAGATCGGTGAGCAGGGCATGGCTGTTTCTGCTTGGAGAAGTCAGATTCTCAAAGATAGCGAAAAGGTAATCGCCGAATATATCAACTTATCTCTGAACATTGAAAAGGCGAATAAGGAGCTCCAAGCATTAGCAGTCCCGATATCAGAAGAGTTAGAAAACGCTAGACTCCAACACGAGGCCTTCCAACAGATGTTCGACTGTTCAGTCGAAGATTTGGTCAAATTCGGAGTATTCGGTCACCCAAGGACCCTCAACAAGACTATGTCCACTTTGGACTATCGGATAGATCAGCTCGAGTTTGTGTTAGAAAAAATAGATAAGGTGAAGGAAGAGGCCCTGGATGCGATGTATCAAATGGAGAAAATTGTTTTATCCATGAATCCAGGGTTGCTCACTCCTTCCCTCACCTTAAGAACGGCTGATGATACTATCCGGGTTTTCAAGGAGTTAGCTTCTCAAGGAACAGGGCCGGAAGTCACGTTTGATACCGAATCCATCAATAACCTGCTGGCTTGCAGGGACTTCATCGGTTTCCTGATTGAGGCGGTGAAAGATTATTCCAAACTTCCCGAAAAGCTTGTAGAAGAGCGGGAAACTTGCGAAGTAATCAGTGATCGGCACAAGGATCCATCACAGGATCAGTTCGGGTCAATGATCAACAAGTTCTTGGAATACCGCGCTCAGTTCCACATCTCATCTCCTGAGCAGCATCAGAAGCAGGCGACCCCTTTTCGGCCGCAGGACGATGATGATGACTAGCTTCTTCTTCTTCCTCTTCTTCTTCTTCCTCTCGCTATTCTCCGACTTTCTTTTCGCAATATCTCAAGTATGTTGGTGCCAACGATGACATCATCCATGTTGCATCATGGGATGATGTCATCCACTCAAAAATGTAAAAGTCAACATGACTTTAGATATTTTGTAAATATCTTGTAGATAAGTGGTTGGCTCCTTTTTGTCTTCTCTCTCTCTCTCATCTTCTATAAATACAAGGATACTTGTGGTATTCGGGAAGTGAACATTTTTCAGATAGAAATAGAAGTGAAGAGAGAAAGACTTTGAGCTTTCTTGTAACAGAAAAGAACAGTAATACAATTATTCAGACTTTGTGCTCAATAGCTGTGTTATGCATTAGATCTTTCTTACGTTAGATCTGTATGTGTTTAATCTGTTGAATTCATATCTACTTTTCCGTCATTTGTTTATCAGTATTGCTTTGTTTATTTATGCAAGTAGGTTTGGCTCTGTTTACTACCAAGCCCAAAGCATAGATCTTCTGACCCTTCCGCTTTGGAACTCATTTCTTTTCTTCCTTCGGATCTGTTCTTTCTCTTCTCCTTCTTTCATTCCTTTCTCTTCGCAGCCTAGAACACTCTACTGGGATGAGATCCCAACCCCCGAAGGCAGAATCTGTGAGACTTGCATAGGTTCCTGCTAGTAGAAGTAGCAATAAACCAGTTTCGCTTTGCTGTCTCAAAGAGGGGCTAAGCCCTGCACACTGTTGGCTCGTCTATCCATAGATCTGTCCACGCGACAGATTTTCGGACCAACATCCATTACCCTGCGATCGGCTGCTATCTCCTCTGGCCCTTCTGGAGGTGTTGGCCGGGGAGGTGAGAATGCTGCCTCAGCATCAATCCTCATATATGGTCTATAAGTCATAGGTATATCCTGAACGAACCCAAATTGTCACCACACGTGATCTAGAGGAATCCTCTCGTACTCACCTAGCCTGTGCCCTACAATCCACCTCAATCACTCTACACCCCTCAACTCCTCAGCTATGTTCTCTGTCACCATGTAGTTCCCGTAAGGCCTCCAACAAATATCCACAATCGTCACCATCTCCCATGCCTGTCTATAATACTCGATGTCATCTATCATGGCCTGGGATCTCACCTCTTGTTCTGTCTGGACCCATCGTCTGAATCCCAACCTCTGCACTCCTGCCTCTCCCGACTCGATGGGTCGGCCCATTGGACGCACACAAACAATGTGCTCATAGGCCCAACAATGTAATAAGTATGAACAATCCAGTGTCGTCCTGTGTTTTCACCTGCAAGCCCATAAACCCCTATATAACTCTGTCAGATATGCGGGTGCCCATGCGAAAGTCACGCTCATTTCTATCATTTCCCAAATAACACTCATCAATGCTTTTGGAAATCTTCCACCCTCCACCCTCGGTAATGCATAATACCCCACCGCTATCATTAATACCACTGCCAACCTTGTTTCCTCAGGGTGTGTTGCATACATTATACCATATGTAAATGTCAAACCTCGCTGTGTCAAATCTCGTGCAACTGAACCAAATACTGTTGTTACCGCTGCCCACCCCGCGCTAGGCAACGCCTGATACATTGTTTTTCCTATCATTGGGAGCCTTAGAATCCTAAACACATCTTCCAACGTCACTGTCATCTCCCCTGTTGGCAGATAAAAGGTATTCTTTTCTGGATTCCACCTTTCAATCAACACCTGCAACATAGCATGATTACGTGCGATTCGTGAATAATAACGGATTCCACTTAACCCCAAACGATTTATCAATGCCCATTCAGCTGGTGTTACATCCGCTCAGATTCTTGACAACAACGCTGGCACCGTATCATTCATCCTTACCCCTGCTTCTGCCTGTATACATCAAAACGACACACAATTATTAAATAAAACAAATCCCTACGAGTTTTTTCTCAAATTCTGGAAACTCCTACAGTAACCGATATCGGTTATAGAGAACCGATACCGGTTTACTAATCGATACCGGTTTTCTCTAACCGATACCGGTCACTTTTAAAAAAATATACAACCTACTTAAAAACATACACCTACGATAATTATTTTACCCGTTTACTCCTCTCTATATCTAAAAACATACGTGAATACCCTGCTTACCTACCCCATCACACTCACTCTATCCCAAACCCTTGCCTATCACCTTTTCTTTCTCATCTCTACCCTCTTATCTTCTCTCATCTTATTCAACAAAACATGCAAGAATTAAAATACAACCAAACAGTTTACCTCTCGGGATGCAGCAGCTTGTGGTGGAACTTGTCTTCCCCCTCGTCCCTGCCTGCTGCATGCTTCTCCTGTTCAGCCATGTTCACCACCCTCTTCCAATATAATTTACCTTTCTAACTTCTTAATCTCAGCCCACACTCACTTCACCTGTCTCTTTTCTCCTTATCACTCAATTCTTCTCTACAATTACCTGTATCAGTTGTCAAATAGCATCGCATTCGCGTATTTAGCTTGTTGCATGACTCTAAAAATAAGAACGCTAAAAATAAGAACTTAAGTTGCCGCCCAAGCTTTTCTATTTTTAGAAAAGCTCGTTTTGGTATAACCGGTATCGGTTACATAACCGATATCGGTCAAAAAACTACCGGCGTCGGTTAAATAACCGATATCGGTCACTTGCCTCCTTTTTCTTAAACTTGGATCTTTTCTTTATTTTTTGCCAAATTTTTGTTGTTGCGCCCGCTTCTTTTGCCTGCATAACTATACCATTATCACTATTTGTCATCAGAATCACATCAACACGTATATATATATATATATATATATATATATATCATCACAAATCCATCAATATCATCTATCTACAATAAAACAACCATCAACAAAATATGGACGACATTTCAACAAAATACATCAAACCCATCAATACATGCACCATTTGGATCAAACTCATCATTTACATATATTCCATTTTCCAAAACCCATCGACAACATACATAAAAATTTTTAAAACACAACATAAGGATCAAAATCATCATCTCTATATATATCAATATTTCAAATATACAACTTGCCCTGCATAGGGGCCTCTGTGATCTCCAAATAATACAAAATTGGCATGCAGGCCGCAATAACTGTCACAATCTCGACTCGGCTCGCAGGCCGGTCTCTCATATCAAAAATATACTCGGCTCGTAGGCCGGTATCACATATATAACCCGTACTTGGCTCGCAGGCCGGTATATACAGCAAGAATGAATAAATGAATCATATGTGGGCACGCAGGCCTCTATATAAATAGCCGGTTCGCAGACCGGTGCCTATATCCAATATACAAACAAAACATCCATCTCTACTCCAGGGATGGCTCAGCTCTCCCCACCACCCTCAGCTCCTCTCCCTGCGGGTCCCTGCGCTGGCTCCCACCTCCTCCCTGTCACCGACCCACCGGCTGTAGCTGCACCCCTTGGGATCTCTGACTCCTAGAGGTCTCTGCTCTGTGCGCCGCATACGGCTGATAGTCAGCCCCGGTACCATCAAGGACGTCCTGATAGTACCGGGCCTCCGCTCTCACCTCCATATAATGGGCCCGTGCCACCATAGCTGCTGGGGCTGGTCCCCCGACTCCTAATAATAATGGCCCCTATCCTACTGGTACACCCTGTGCCTGTGGCTGTGCCGGTGCCGGTGGTGGTGCCTATGCCTGCTGCACCTGTGGTGCCTGTGGTGGTACCTGTGGCTGTGCCACTGGTGGTGCCTGTGGTTGTCCTGTGGCTGGCTGTGCCTGTACCTGTGCCTGGGCTAACTGCCCCTGTAATACACCTATCTGTGCCTGTGTAGCAGCAAGCTGCCCCTATAATAACTGCACCTGTCCTAGGAGGTGGTCCCTCTCTGCTGTAACAGCTGCCAAATCTGGCTGTGTGGGCTGTGCTATCCTCGCTGCTCTCTGACCAGCCCACCAAACCAAAAATGAACCTGTACACCCGGCGTCATCCACTGTATCATCTGCTAGCCTCTCTACTACCCAATCTGGGTCAACGGGCTGTGGTGCAGGCAGTGGGGCCTCTACATCATCCCTCTGGTACTGAGGGAAGGGAGGTGGCTCATCCTGTCGTAGCCCCAACTGCCGTCGTACCCTCTCTAGGGGTATCCGCTCATACTCTCCCGGCCTCCGTCCTGCTATCCAGAAAGTATACTGGATCCAGCGCATCTGTGATCGGGCTCCTCCTCGGGGCTGATGGCCTCTGTAAGGCCTCCATACAATATCCAATGCGGTCAGGCCCTCTAGCATATGACGGTAGTAAGCTACATCCCGTCCTGCGAGCACCGCTCGTGGCTGGCCCATGACCCCCAACCACCTCTGAAAGCCATACCTATATATCACCTGTGGCCCTGGCTGCTGGGGCAGCCCTACTGGTCGAATACATATGATATGCTCATATGCCCAGCAGTGTAACAAAAATGTGGAACAAATCCCGAATCGCCTCATCCGGCGATAGCCCCACAGCTCTCTTTATAGCTGCACCAGGTATACTGGTGCCCAAGCATAACACGTATGCTCCTCCACCATCTCGTGTAGTACCCCCATCAACGCCCGTGGAAAGCGGCCTCCCTCTGAGTCCGGGAGGGCGAAGCATGTGATGCCTATCATCATCAACACGGCCAGCCGTGTCTCATGTCTGTGGGCGCGATACATGTCCCCATAGGCAATGCTCGCGCTGTGATAAGTCAATAGCGCGGCTGCATCCCCAAATACCTGTAGAATGCTGTCCATAGCCGTCTCTGCATCTACCTGGAATACTGCCTCTCCTATCGATCGGCAGTCTAAGGATGCGATATACATCCTCCAGCGTAATAGTCATCTCCCCAGTTGGGAGATGGAAAACATTAGTCGCCGGATCCCATCTCTCGATGAGGGCAACCATAAGACTGTGATCCCTATCTATAGCCCTATATCGCTGGACTCCGCCGAGTCCCACCTCGCGCATAATGGCCCACTGCGCTGCGGACACATGTGGCCACATCCGTCTCAACAGCGGGGGCATCCTATCCCGCATAGTCAGCTGCTGACGTGCCTGCACAAATCACCCACTTCATTAGACCTACCCTTTCAAACAACAACTACTTTAACCTTCTATACCCCCTTTTACCCACCCGACCACACAACCGACTCCATAACACACCCCCACCCACCTATTTTACCCTAAAAACTACGATATCCCCTCCTTATCTCGCACCCTACCAATCACCTCTACTCTCGCCATTTACCTATGCCCTTACCAATCTAACACCCCCCATTCAACCCAACACCTAATCTATCCCAACAAACCAAACACAAAACCATTTTAAATCACACTCCTATCAACCAACTTCACCCAAACAACAACCCAAACAATAACAAAACACCCAAACAACAACCAAACAACAACCCAAAACCAAACAACAACAACAAAACCAAACCAACAAAATAAATAATCCTAACTAAGGACCGGTACCGGTCACCCATGACCGCCACCGGTCCTCTCTCCATCATCTCTCCACCGACGCCGGTCGACCCACGACCGACACCGGTCAACCACAAACCAACCTCGCCCGAAAACTTCGTGACCGATGCCGGTCGCTTAGTGACCGACATCGGTCACTGTAAAATCATGGAGCCGAACCCGACGCGGCCCCCCCCCCCAAACAATTTTTGGCCTATTACTCCCTTTTACCCACCCAAAAACCCTAAAAACCTACCCACCCTGCCGCCTTGGCCTATTTAACCCATCTACCCTCTCCATTTTTCAAATAACTTCAATTTATTCATTATTTTATCAAAACATTGGATTCCTACCCAAAACCCAAATCTAGCTTAAAAACATTAAATTCACATAATGAGAGGTTTCGAACCTACCGGTACGACGACACGTCGTCGTGGTGGGATAGGTGGTGGTGGTCCAGCTGGTCCAGCACCTCCTGCTCCTCCTGGCTGTGCCATGGCTATAAATCCCCTCTGCTGGGTCCTCCACCAATCAAATGTTGCCTCCTACTCGCTAGGGCCTACCAACCACTCACTTCTCCACTCAAATAGTGCCACCTCAGCCGACAAATTCAACAATCTCACTAATACACCTCAGACAACTAAAATTGGTTTTCAAATTGACAATATGACAATGACAGGCCGTATTTTTCTTTTTATAGGTTTTTGACCTATAACCGATATCAGTTATATTATGCCCTAAAGAACCGGTATCGGTCATCTAACTGATACCGGTCATAGAGAATCGATATCGGTTTAATCCCACCTTTCCCCAATTTCTGCCCTTATTCACTAATCTCCCTTTCTCACCACATCGCCTATATCCTCCTTCGCTGAACACCCTTTGTTGACCATTTGGCCCGACCCAAGGCCGCAACCAACCATTTGGCCCGACCCAAGGCCGCAACCAACCATTCTGGCCCGACCCAAAGGCCTGACCCAACCCAACCATTTGGCCCGACCCAAGGCCGCAACCAACCATTTGGCCCGACCCAAGGCCGCAACCAACCATTTGGCCCGACCCAAGGCCGCAACCAACCATTTGGCCCGACCCAAGGCCGCAACCAACCATTTGGCCCGACCCAAGGCCACAACCAACCATTTGGCCCGACCCAAGGCCGCAACCAACCCATTTGGCCTGACCCAAGGCCGCCACCAACCAATCTGGCCCGACCCAAGGCCGCACCAATTAAATACCTCACCCAAAACCAACAAATTACAATTTTATCCACCCATCATGTAGCTTTTTGTTCAATCGAGCTCACCTGTTCGTGTTTTAGCATGATTAGGGTACTTGACTTGATCAGTCGACCAACTTTGCCTAGACCAAGACCGTGACGTTTATCTCAACCAAACCAACCATTTGGTACTGCCGAACATGCCTAAACGTTCCTGTACCTTACCCGTTATATCCCCTGGAGCTACTTCCTATGCCTTGGATACCAGGATTATATCACCCTTGTTTGGATAAACTATCGACCTTTGCCTATGAATTGCTTGTTTGCTCTTCAAATCATGTACCCTGGTCGCACTACTGCATTTCAATGTGCGTCTGCTTCCTTGGACCTACCCCACCATCTTACCATCATCTAAACACCATTTACCCTTTATCAACCCTATCCCTGATTTCACGCTACCTCAATCTGTGATAGATTTGAGGGGGATTACCTATACCCTTAACAGGGGTAACCACTTCTTATTATTGTCAGTGCAGCTTTACAAGACAAGCTACACGACAACAAGGGGCTAATGTAGACACCAAATTTGTGTCTTACGACCTCCCGTACCACGCATCTCATTTCGCAACCTAACCTCATCACCTAAACCTTACACAATTATTTATTAATTACCTTATAATTAATAAATCCACATCGCCATACCTGCCACCTCATTTCGCCACCTCATCATGACCTAGTCCTAACCCTAAACTAACCTAATTAAGACCTATAACTTGGTCTACATCCACACCCATGACTAATGACTCCTCACCCGCACCTAAAACCAACCTCATAATGACTTGACCAAGCCCGCAACTAATCCCTTGGGAGAAAAGGAGGGAAAGTTGGCTATTTTACTAAAAATAGCCCACTTTGACCTGACCGATACCGGTTCCTACTCGACCGCCGTCGGTTACGTAACCGCCATCGGTTCCCTGTAAATGACCTCTCCCAACCAAAAACAAGGAGGTTGGATTTTCATTGATCAAAAGGAGAAGTCATTGGAAGAATCCGGAATTTACTTGGCTGAGCATAGACAAGTGAAGGAAAGAGAGGACTTTGTAGAGAAGGACATCAAGCCCAAGACTACAACTGAATAACCAGAGCCCAGTGACACTCATCTGAGCATCAGGAGAGGAGATAGCTCATCTTGGATTGTCAGATCATCCTACCTGAACCCTGCCTTCGTCATCACAGTCCTTGGAACCTGCATTTTTCATCAGGAACTAGTAAGTAAGTCTTATATGTTCTTTTAATAACATTTCTTGGATTTCTGAATCACAGTAATTACAAGTCTACTCCCAGATCCACTACCCGGTAACACTCTCCATCTAACTTACATTCCTCTACCCCTACATTACCCCAAAAACAGCCCCCATACTCTCTGAGTCTTCTCCATCACCTCATTACCTATCCCCAATCATTTTACCAGCCTTATAAACACCATAGCTATCATATAGCCATCTTATAGCCAACCTTCACCAAACCCCTTAAATCACTACCCCTACCGATATCGGTTATTATCAACCGGTACCGGTGACAGTGACCGGCATCGGTCACTGTGATTCAAAACCAAAACCAGCCTTTCTCTATTGTTTCTAACAAGGTAAACAAATTGTAATTGGACAATAAATTATTTGTTAGATCATTTGTGTTAATTCATATTAGCAGGGGAACTGACCACCTTCGAAAGGAAGTTTCATATTTCCTGGGCCCAAGGCAGCTCCCTCATTTATTGTCTAATTAAAATCTGGTGGTCTTGTATTCTTACTTGCAGGTAGTCCTTCCAAGACAAAAAGGAGTTCTTCGCAGTCGATCTGATCTTTCTCTACGGTACGCGCACACCCTCTCGACATTCAACAGGTATTCCTCCTAGCCCTAACCCTTATCTGTTTCTCAAAGGAATGAAAGGATATCATCTTTACACTCACCATCACCGTGCCTTTTTCCTTATTATGATTCTTAATCACATGGTCATATAACTCTAAGAATTATTCATGCTTGTGCTTCTTCCCACACCATGAGCACTGCAACAAATTAAGGCACTCACGCTTGTAGTGTTCAATCAATCCAAAATTGTAACAGGTCCCACGAGGAAAGTCACCTCTTCCTTTGTGACCATAATGACCTTTGAAGCCTTTGTGAAAACCTCTTACTTGACCTACTCCATCCATGCGCCATTCATACTGATAATCATAAACCTTAGAAATTCTTCTAATGCTAGTCTGGCGCACACTGAGATCAATGGCATCATGGATTTTGTCTATCAATCTGTAATCCTTCATATTTTGAATAGTGGATGCACAAATATTACAATAGTAGGAAACATTCTTATGGATCACATGTTACAAAAATGGGCATCTACTTGCATCATGATCTATCACAGATTTCATAATCTACTGACATGGTGCACACCATATTTTTGCGTAACTATCCTTTGCGTGTCCTTCCACTTCAAAATACATGCACCAGAGTCCACCATGTGATTCATGATCCTAATTCATAGACATCGTCTCAAGTTTTTTAGCCATGGAAATAATCCGAGCTTTTAAAAATGGACTCATACTAGTGTCGATGCTTCCCATGGCCTCAATTTGAAAAATAACCTCCAAGGCCTCACACGGATCCGTAAGAGTGTTTTGTGAAAGGGATCACCTGAAGGGTGTGATCAAGCCCCCAACAAAACATTTTTCATGCTAGGATTAATGGATATCATATGATAACTTTGACAGGAGAGTTGTAAAATGCACTTCATACTCCCATGCACTCTCTGTCATACTTTTATGGATTTCCTTCTGTAGATAAATAATTTTGCGCTTGTTACCTATCCAAGTTAATGCACCAAACTAAACACAAAAACCCTAAAAACATCCAATGAAATCGATACCTGATGGACAAGATCCGAAGATGTAGACGGATAAGGAAGTCGATGTAGATAAGACGGGCGCACACGAGCAATTCTACACAGTAGATCCATGTAACCTGTGAGACACCGATGCTTGACAGAAAAAGACCACGTTAAAAGATATTTAGGTGGACTGCCTGAGAAGCAGATCCGGGAAGCGATAGGCTCCCTCGGTGGATGTCATTCCACATTTTCAATTAAGTAAAGAAGTATACATGATAAAAGATGTATGTACAAGACTAGATTTTCTGATCAAAGTAATAAACAGAATCTAAACAGTAGGTAGAAAGCAACAAAAAATAGGGAACTGTGAAAAACAAAGTTGGATTTTTGTTACCTGCGTCTTTTTACCAGTTTGCAGGGAGCTCGGCGTCGATTAGGTAGAATCGGCGTCGACTGTTTAAAATCGACGTCGATTGATGAAGATCGGCGTCGACTGATATGGATCGGCATCGATTCGAGATAAAGTGTGAGAAGATTTGGAAATTGGAAAGCGAAGGCCAGATCGTCAACATCTATTGGATCTGTAGAAGCCAGAGAGATACTAGCAAGACTCCACCTGTGTTGGGTGCAGGAAAAGAGTTACCAGAAAATCAATGGAGACATGAGATGTTGATGTGATAAGAGTAGAGTAACGGTGCTCCTCTCAGGGATTGATTCGGAAAAGATCCGCTCTCATTCGATGGATAATGTTCACACTTGATGCTAAAAGATCTCTCGTTCTCTCTCTTACAATTTGCGTCTCTGTGTCACGATCTGTCTCTCTCTCTCTCTCTCTCTCTCTATTTTTTCATCCTCGTGTCCTCCCAGAGCTGAGTTCTGGGCTTCCATTTATAATCAGCGCCACTCTGAAAAATCAGCGTCGACTGAGTACCGGTCGGCACCGATCACGGAACAGACTCCCGAGACGGCCAAAATGAACGATTTCTGGAAACATAAGAGTTATCCCTCCACCTCAAATATGGGAAATATCCCACTTTGGGAGGAGGAGAAATAGGGGGGGGTGATACATGGATAGGATAAATATGGGGTAGATAAGTGGTTAGGATACATGTGAAGAGGTGTAATTAAATAGTTAATATTTAATTACTCACGGGTAAAATATAGTGGGGTGAATTAAACTTAGGATAGGTGTTTAAATCACAAATCGAATAATATCCCAAGGGGATAGTGGTGATATAAACGTGCCCCAGGTTACCTGAGAGAGCAAATGTGCACGAGGGAGACTAAATTGGATAATCAATTTTAGGTGTCTACATTTTACCGCTTTTTGTCAAGTAACTTGCGATAAGCAAGGTTATGAGACAAAAACAAGGAGATGGAAGAAGGGAAGAAAAAGTGATGATGTGATCCCCCTCAAACTAGGGATGGGATGGGTGATAGAACAAATGATCCCAAGTTTGAAAAAAGGTAGATGAAAATGTGGGATGCCCCAGCGGGATGTCTAGAGTAGATCTGATCATTGATGATGTACAAACATGAATAAAGAGGCAGCAACCTAAGGAACTCACATTGGTAGGGCAGACTAGACAGTCTCCTCATGAGACAATGTTAGTGCTTACAGACCCATGAGTGTAAGGAGGGCTACAAAATAGTTAGCATCTAAAGAGAGAAACATTGGTAGGGACAACCAGATGGTCTGTAAAGCAGACAATGTTAGTGCCTACAAACCCGTTAACTCTAAGTTGCCAAAAAAGTACGAGTGCCCCATGCAAAGGGAACAAACTCGAAATGGATGGTGATATCAAAAATATGTGCCAAAAGGCAACATTCAGCGCACAATAATGACCAAATAGATAAATAAGCCAAGCATAAACACTATGGCAAAGAGACATGGAAAATCGGTGGTGATTACACTAATCGGCGCTGATCTAAATAAACGGCGCCGACCCAGAATAGTCGGCGCCGACCGTTTTAAAGCACATATAAATATGTGGACGGAAAACATGAATGATTTATTTACATCATGACGATCGATTCAGAGAGAGTCAAAAATTGGATTTGAGCACCATGGAAGCCTCTGGAAGGGGTCAGAAGCGGAGGAGGACATGACCTGGGGTAAGTGGTTCCCCTAAATCAGTGATTATTTTTTTTTGGTTTTGTTTGGTGGGATGCCAGAGTGTATTTTAAATCTGGCTTGACAATCAGTGTTGATTGGTAGAATTGACGCCGATGTTATGAAAGTGGTGCCGATTGAATTCAATCGGCGTCGAATATATAAGAATCACATCAACGCTGATTGATTTATTTAATTGACACCGATTGGACAGAACATTTAGATGAAAATGATAAAATTTGTTTTTGGATGTTCGGAATTGGATTTGGGTAAATATGAAGCTAATATTACTCTTGATGTCATGGATGCAGGAACGATACGAGAGGAACGAGAGGTACTACACATGAGGGATGTGATTCCCGAGCTATTGGAGACCACTCTCCCTGACATCACTGACGCAGATTGATGCCACTTAGAGTTAGTCGGGGCTTGGGGGCTTTCGGTACTACAAATGAGTGCCGCGAGATGTAGAGTTAATGTGAGCACTACTGTGACAATGGGATAGCCAGACTTGCACTTTTTGGTTCAAAGAGAGCACGCCACCCTAACACATTTACACACCAGTAGGAATCTCTCGAGGAGATCAGAGCTCTGAAGTGGAGAGGGATGCCCTGATTTTGGAGAGAGACACCATTGCCAAGAGTGAGATATAGTGATCCAGTAGAGGGATCGCTACCATCGACATAGGGAGACCCTCAAGGCCAAATATGGTGAGACAGGTACCATGTTAGAGTCTGGGACACAGGGCACAACCATAGGGAGGGGCACCACCAGCAGCACCACTACGAGCACCTGGTACCGTGAGCCTTAGTACATATCAGTCTCTCCTCGCTAAGGTGAGATACTACGAGGATGCCCTAGCGCAGCATGCCCCAGATGTGCCTCGGTACGGGGCGAGGAGGAGATCAACGACAGCCACAGTGAGTGGGGCATCAAAGGGAGGGAGCACCGAGAGAGACCAAGGTGGGCAGAGGCCTTCAGCAGTAGGTGCATCTAGCTCGATAGGCGGCGGCCAGGAGAGACAGCCTGGTTCAGAGGAGGGGTGGAGAGATAGTGTCTTCCACACATCAGATTTTACGATATAGAGATTGATGTATTTTGTATCAGTGTAGTGATGTAGCCTCGATTGGAAGGAGTTTTTATAGATGGCTTGATTGAGAGCCACCCATTTTTTGTTTTACAGACACTCATGTATATATATAGATTCATCATTTCCTTTGTCATATAATTGTTTTCATGCTTTTAATTTTGATATACACGGATAGATGTAGCATAATTATGATGGATATAGACATAGACCAATAGATGATGAATAGATGTGATGGGATAGACATAGATGTAGAGGATATAAATATATAGTGTTGAGGTGATTGATATGTGATTGATATGTGGATTTAATTTGGATGAGAAAATAGATATAGATAGATGGAATGTTACTTGGATGGGCAAGTGTTTAGAGATGATGTGATGGATAGGTGGGAGTTGATAGTTTGAAATGGCTTTTTTTTTTTTTGAGATTTTAATTATGTAACATCCTCATTTTAGACAATAGAACAAGTCAATTTTTTTTTTTTTTGATAATTGCATACTGGTTCTAAATACATAATTTAGAACTCACAATCCAAATAACCATTTATATAACAGACAACCATATGCAGCTGTAATGACTCGGAATACCCCCGATCTATTCATTCCATGACTCGGTAATCTACCGATCTATTCATGAGTAAAAAGAGTTAGTGTTTTTATTTAACACAACACTCTGGCGGTTCTCTTCCCTAATCTGGGATTCAGAATGCTCTGTCCAAGGAATCTAACTGAATAACTGTTACCATTATTCATCGGCATCTCATCCCTTAGACTAGGTGAATTAGGACAACGCAATCAGCAGCTTGCGATACTTTGGCCAAAGATTTGAAACATACTGTTCATGTCTCGTATTCCTTAACGGCATACTCGTCAATCTGGAATACGTCCTTCACCCCATTCATATGTTATATAGAATGTCTTATACTGACCACTGTCAGTCCTTCCTTTCACAACTGAATCACTCGGAGGCAGATTAACAAGGTGATAATGTTATATGGATGCCCACGAGGATTAGGGATATGATGACATACTGGTTCAACCTTGCAGTTCAACCAGTGTGTCATGATACCCCAAATCTCCGAGGCAGTCTTATAACATGACCACGTTCTTAATCGGTCCCAGGGTAACTCGTGCGAAATCAAGTGTAAATCTTAGCGATCAATGCAAAGGGTGTCGCCATAAGTCACCTGCATTGTTGTAACTTCGAGAAGATCCTAATCTTCTCGGAGGTACAGCCCTGCAGTCGACTTTATGTCGTCAACCTTTAAATCCGCCTCGAGAAGATCTACCCAATAACAAGCGTTACGCACTTGAGTTTAAATTACTTTTAAAGACTTTTCCCTAAGGTTAGCCTTTCCAAATCCCTGGATTCTTTGTCTTAAGACGACCCTCCTCTAAAAGACTCATTACTGGTAGAGGTATTACGGTCACGCTCTCATCAAGGAGTCATTAGAATAAACCTGATTCTAAAGCAACAGAATGGGACAATATCTCATAACCTATGCTTGAGATTGCCATCTGAACTCCATTGATTGCCTATCAGTTCTCTTAACTGAATTTATATCATACTTTTTAGTTTAAAGATATAAATGATTTAGAATCCAATTTACTATTGTCCTGTTATACTTAGGACTAGGGATTAGTAATTCAATCCAACTTGTTTAGCGTTCTCTTTCAGGCTCAATTTTAACCTATCTTCTAGAGAGACAATAATTAAATTACAATATTGCTTTTGCTAGAACAAATTAGAACTACTAAATACTCATAAGAATTTAGTCTAATTACTTACAAGCTTTCATTGTCAATCGCAAAAGCATCCATATTATACAAAGATAACTATGCCCCTTCGTTACATAAACCGAAGAAGTTCATCTTTCAGAATAGAATACAACACATAAGTATCAAACACTTATTTTCATTCCTTTCGAAACTCATACAATTACATTTTATGCAACAGCATGCTTGATATAATGCTAACGGAAAAGAAACATCTTTTCACATATAGTACATCTATAAAATCAAGCTGTAATTCTTTATAAATCAAATAAACTATCTGATCAGCCTGCCAGATCTGCATTGTTTTTACCTCTTACGGCAACCATCTGCAAAAATAGTCAACATGAGTCAGTTCAATGAACTGAGCATGATAAGCACTAACTTTTAAAACAATTGCAATCCATCAATTGTTTTCATTAAACACCCTGTTTAAATGAGATCTGATATTCACATAAGTAAACATAATCAGACTATGCCCTTGTAACACAAAATAATTACAAATATGTAACTCTATCATTGTTACAAATAGTCTTAATCACTTTCTAATATTTCATCAAATATTAAGAAACAAGGAACGAATGTACACAACAATCATTAAATCCAAATCACAACATTGGTCAGATTGTTTCATTCTCCAAAAAGGAAATATCATAACAATTCGGGATTCCACCAATATGTTACAAACAATTTCCCACAGCTAGTCAATTATCAATAATATTAAATAAAGGAAGAGAAAGAACCAAACCATTCATACTTCCTTTCACATAAGTTCATCACTGTACTGCCTTCACATATGAAAACATTCAACCAGTATAAAAATGAACAAGTTAGACAAGCCGCAAGCAAGATCACTGTTCTAAATCGCGAAAATAGAAACTCAGCAAAACTCCTGTACAGCAACTAACACATCAACAATTCATGTAACAACCTTAAGCCCAATGCTAGTTCCTTTTACACAGTAAGGCATTGACACAAGTTGAAAACAAGAACTACAAGCGTATCGCTGAAAACAACAACCTTATTGCATCAACAATCTAAGGTTTCCCAAAGGACTATGCTATGTTGCCCACACGGTATTTCCAAATCATGCACAGTCGAATCGGACAGATTAATTGGAATAGAACATAGCATACATATTCTTGCTCAGTCAAAATCGGACTGAAGTAAAAGAAAGGAATTCAGCCAACGATCCTTACCTTGCCGCATGCAAGTCTTGGAGTGATATTCGCGACTTACCCAACAAGGTCAGAACACGAAACGGTCATCCATACTCAAGGACCTCAAAAAGTAACAAAGACAGTCCAAGGTCAAGCTCAAAAAGAGACAGAAGTACTAGTTACCTTTCCAGAATTCCAATGATTCAAACGGAGGTATCAATTCAAGCAAATGCATAAGAATTCATACTGACATTCATCAACGAAGCATAACAATAATCAGACAACAAATTACTCTCTGCCAATCATTTTACACTAATTTGCACAGGTTGAAGACGTACATGTCCACCTAAGAATCTGTACCTCAAAATCCCAAAAACACGAAGGAATTCCAATCGCAATAACAAAATCGAAATACATGTTATTCCATTAAGTCGCCGGCACTTAAAATACCAACAACTTAACTTTAATTGGCTCAAAAATAAAATGAATCATTCAATCGACTCCTCAGAGTCGTCCAAGCCACAATAGTCTAAATCTATATAATCACAATGTAACTGTTAAAGGTTTTGCACTTATAACCACTGAACCCTACAGCAACATACTATGAAATTTGTTGATAAATACATATATGCCATTCATGGCTAACATTCAGAATGAAACAAGTGAAGCAAATCGAATACCCATTTCAAGCAAGAAAAGCAACTGAGCCGCTTCGAACTTTCGAACAGCTTCCACATAGAAATGAAAAAGCATACCCAGGAATTCTATACTGATTATTTATTACAAATAACCGGGGTCAGAAGGACTGTTCCTTTCTCTAAAGGACTTCCACGAAAGCAAACAACCAAAACACAAGGATGAATCAACATCCACAACAGTAGATAGTTTATATGTGATTCAATCAAGGACTCCACTGAGTCGTTATAAAAAAAACATAGATGTATTTACATTACACACAGTCCACAAGTAATCCCGCTAACACAATAACAAGGAAAACAACTTCCGCAGTAACAATATTATACAGAGTCAACATTAATCCCGTTTCCACAAAAACAAGGAAAACTCTTCTGCTGGGTCGCAAAGACTACGGTAACACAACAGTTGCCTGTTCCAAACTAAAAATTAGGAAGCAATGAAAACCCAAAAGGGTATTATTAAACACAGTCAACAAAGCCCACGA
This sequence comes from Taxus chinensis, assembly GCA_019776745.2. Taxonomy (NCBI): domain Eukaryota; kingdom Viridiplantae; phylum Streptophyta; class Pinopsida; order Cupressales; family Taxaceae; genus Taxus; species Taxus chinensis. Next base: position 58,617 of record JAHRHJ020003274.1, read on the forward strand.
CAGAGTTTCCAAAGAAGCGATAATACTGACAAATCTTACAGTATTCATCAAATCGTTCCATACGGTTTCCATAACAAGAACAGCGACCACTAAACAAAAGCACACAGCAGTCTTATACTACACACAGGTATATTCTAAGGGCTCACGCCAAACAGGCCGAACACTCGAATCTTGTAAATAAATACCTCACATGCATAAGCCAGGAAGAATACACAAACAAATAGAGTCGAAGTTCGATTTCAACAAACACCCAACAAGAGGAAACTGAAAAAAATCGAACCAGAAGAGATACAGTGCCAGAAATCAAACTAGATCTCATAGAAAATTCATCCAATCTTCACAAAACATTTGAACAGAGTTGTTTTAATGAAAGCACTTGAAAAACAGCAAGATATTTAAAGGTTAGGGCCTAGCATGCCTGTATGTTGATCAAATTTCCGAAGCAGACCACAGGAAGAGCTCAAACTTCCTTTTCTTTTTCCACGATAAAGCGACCAACAAAATTTCGCTGTCTCCATCACATATATATCCTCCATGACAGAGAAAAGAGCCAGAGAAATTCATTCTTGCCATGCAACTCAAAGAGAACTGGTGCGAAGAACCAGTAAACCAGCAGAGCAAAAACCGAAAATCGCGATAAGCCAAACAAACCCACAAACTTCCCGTTTGCATGCCTTCTCGCGAGTTCCGTGCTCGCTTTCCAAGAAAATTAAATGCCATTAAACCAACTTTCCCGCTTAAACTCAACTTCCACCGACCGCCAGCTTTGGTGACAGTCAATCCAAAACTCATGTTCATTTCCAAACTTAGCGACCTGCCACGTCCCCACCGTTTAGCCGTCGCCTAAATCTCCGCCATGACCTGTCCCTCATCCTTATCCCTTACATTTATTGCCATGGGAAACACCGCCCATGGTTCGCCACCCTTCATAGGCCCCTTCATAATCTCCTCCAAAGTTAGGTTAGTATCTTAGGTTAGAGTTTAGGGTAATGCCCACACTAACAATTTTACACAAAGATACTAACTTAGGATATTAACTAATAGCCTAGGTCTAGGTTAGACTAACAATAATCTAACCCCTAGGTTAGGTTTTAGTTTTAGGTTACTAACCCTTAATAATTCAGTTTGGTCCTCGTCCTGAAAACTCGGAAAGACCTGTAACATACCTTCTAGAACAGAGTTAGCTCCCGTTCTTATTGCAGAATTGTATGTCAACGAATTATTACCTGGTCTACAATCGAGACCTTCCAGATATACTTTGATATCGGGAACCGTTTCATTTCTCAAGATCAGCCTGAGTCATAATCCTGACTAGCTTAATAAATACTTCCATACCTTGCAACCTGTTCAAGGTCTGTGATATAATTTATCACATACAGATTTAAAGCATTACTTGGATCAATTCCACTGATCCAAGTCTAGATATTATAGAAGAATATCTCTATAATTCATTCCGTGATCAGATTAATATTCAGACACAAAATGAAATAAATAAAAGAGTCTATTCATATTTTGACTCAGTCAAGATCTGCAATCTGCAAGAAATTCAGTACATATCAAGCATGATTTCTGAATCGAGGAACACATCCTTTTACAAGAAATCACATATCAACACTTGAATGCTTAGGAGAAAGTAACAACAGTTCGGGGTGTTACAATATGTGGATTAGATATGATTAGATATGGATGATTATGCTATTGATATATGTGATGTGGGATTAATGTGATGTATGGAGAGAAAATATTTGATGAGCTAGAGAAGATATGTGTGGTAAAATATGATGAGTAGGAAAATAATACACTGGATTTGAAGTGTTAGCTAGGGAAAATATAAGAGGATTAGATTAGATTAAATGTAGAAGAATGGGACACAAATTATCTTAAATCGACCAAAAATTACACTTTTTCATGGTAAGTAGCGTACAAGGAAAAGATATGTTTTGACCAGACTAGGGGAAAATGTGAAAAAGAACTAGAAAAAATGATGAACTTGCATCTAATAGTAGGTATTAACACATAATTAATGATAGTTATTCATACTTAAGAATGTATGGAAAAAGATGGGAAGTGTGCTTATAGACCTACTATCAACACAATGAAAGGGTTGTAGATGTAACTTGTATGAGGAAAATAGGTTCTCATTAGGTGGTAGTCCTAGGAATATGCCCTAGATCTAGGTAATATGGTGTAAAGTGATCAATGCAGAAATTTTGTTATCGATGATAAATTTTATTGATGCAAGAAAATTCTTAGGATGTTTTCCTTGAAATTTTTTTTCTTTTTTGTTTTGAGATTTTGATGGTTGATCAATGCGGGAAGCCTTGAGTATTCCTTTGAGAAAGAGTCGTCCTTCAAGGGAGCGGTCTGTATTTTAAATTTTAATTATAGCCATCCTTTGAAGGCATGGTCTATATCTTTTGATTCATTTGATTATATGGATAGCTATTCTTCAAGGGATCAGTCTATCTTGTTTTTTTTTTTTTGGATAGCATCTCTTTTTTTTATTGAAAAACTTTTTGGAAGAAGTTGAGTTTAGACCTAGATAGATCAGATAGAGGGGAAGAAAACGTATAAAGAGCAAGCACTCATGCCCCAAGTAGATCCAATTAAGATAAGCACTTCGGAAAAATGAAGCGGTGATTAAGGTATTCCTACCATGAGGAGAAACATATCCAGAAGAAAAATGCTATGAGTAGAGCCGCGATGCTCATATTTAAGGTAAAAAAGACAATAGGCGAAGAACCACATAGTTTCGAATCACCATGAAAGTATATGACTGGTTGTTAGAGGGATGAAAGATCTGTCTTGTGAATAGAGCACATTGGTAAGTATGTTAACAGTGGAAAGGCCGAAAGTGCAAGGTGTTGAGAGGTTCCATTTCTATTTTACCATCAAGAGAGGGGAAATGATAGGAGCTAGACCCATACTTATGTATGATAATGTATGGTCCAATCTAGTTGGGAGAAATCTTTCCATGCTGACTCCTTTCTAGAGTAGTGACAGTTATGATTTTCTCTTTAAGATTAAGATCACCAATATTAAAGTCACGGTTCTTTGCAGAGTGTTTATTAAAATAAATTTTGATACATTGCATCAATATAGACTTGATGATGTTGAAGATATATTAAGATGACGATTGTCTAACAATTCAAGTTATGTTAGACAATCCTAACCATAGTCCCTTGTCAAAGATGAAGTCACAAAAAGAAATGTGCAAAGAGATGGGATTTGGATCTTCCAAGAGGAAGAATTGATTTAGAGCCATAGACAAGGGAGAAAGGATTAGTGCCTGTAGAGGTATGGATGTTATCCTGAGTCTGATAAGCCCAAAGAGCAAAAGGGGATGTGTAAGATGTTGATTTTGACCTACCTTAGCCTTGACTAGTTACCTTTGCGAAAGGATGTAATGCAAGAGTCTTGTTAGTGGAAGCTTCAGCCTAGCCAGGTTAGCTTGAGGATAGTAAGGGGATGTGAAAGCTAAGTCTTGATGTTGAAATTATTCTCAAATCTTCTGTAATATCTTTTATTCTTAAAATGAATTTCCATTTTCCATGATGAATATTATGAGGAACAGCCAAAGCAGACAGATGATATGCTGATAAACTAAATCAACATTTTTGTTTAGCTTTAGTGGAGGCGAGAGGAATGAGCTTCTACTAATTTAGTAGAATTATTCAGTTGTGCAGTGATGATATAATGATGACGTCTAAGAAGAATTCGGGGATTGATGATTCAAATGAGGTCAAGTTCCCATAGTGGAAAAAAAGGACATATAATCCTGCACTAGGATGCAAGGCCTAATTAGGGATATGCGAATTAGATTAGATTGTTGTTGGACATTTGATGTACATTTCTTAAATGTATTCACAATAGTCTTAGATTAAGAGATTGGGACAATAATAAACCATACAAATGTAACATGCATTAAGAAACATTCAAACTGTTAAAGTGACCACCACAAATACTGCTCATGGAATTCCCGGATAGCATGGGAAAATTCATGAGATTTTGAGGAACCATGAAGCAGAATGCCATCAAACCCACATTTGTAGAGGATGCCACCAAGGATAGCATAGCGGTTAGAATGCGTAGGAAAAAATAAACCTCCTACCAATTTTTGATATGCCAGAGCTGGAGGAAGCACCGGATGAGATAAATATATTCAATGATATATTGAGAGTGACTAGATCCTCAGTATCGGTTTAGTGATCAGCATGGATTGGCATGAGTTAATTGCCTAAGATGGACATGGTTGATCTAATCATTGCATCGAGCCAAATGAACATTAATGAATACCTCAGTAAAAGGTGGGATTTAAGTGAGGCCATGGAATTCCATAGTGTCTGCAAAATCGATTCGGAGTGAATGAGGGAATAAATTGGATGGTATAGAATTTATCGAAAGGCCTGGGAGAATAAACGATTGAACGATGTCACTTATATTTTTGAAGGACTAATCATTTTTACATTGATAGACGTTCCTTTGACTTGATTAATGATAAGTTGAGAATCACCAATATAGATTTAAAGGATTTGGATGAGGAGCACTGAGATTAGTGGCATTTTGAAGAACCAAGACGAGGGCTTCATGCTTCAACCATGTTTTTTGTACATTCAAAATTCAAGCTTATAAGCGACTGGAGATAAGAGTATCCCATGGATGAATGATCACATAATACCTGACACCTCCCCATTCCCGAAACTTATGGATCTATCAGATAGAAGAGCATCACTCCAAAGGGGAGATAGATTCATGATCAATTGGTATAGATATAATCATCTATAAAATTGAGAATGAGGAAAATGATTTTAAAGTAAGAGGGGCATTAGGTGAGATTGATTCACGATAATGACCTAGACCCTTGATTAGACTTTTGCGAGATATGAACTCTAGCTCAAACTTATGTCATGATCATGAGCCATTGAGTGATGTGATAATTTTGGTAAGGCTAGGACATGCATTTTCTTGAGTGGATTTGAAACTAGTTATGACCATAGTAATTTTTTTGGTTAAGGAGATAATGACCAAGTTTGGAGGTGGTGAAGAAGATAGCACAATACATACTTTTCATCTTCAGTGTAATGATGTCTCATAATCATAAAAGGTTAGATTTATGTAATAGAAAACATGATCTTTACCGCAGACTTGATCATTTCGGTGCCAGATCATGGAACTCCTAAAGCATGATCGGAAGTCACAGAGATGTAAATATATAAAGGTTCCCCCTCACGCATGGATGTGTGAGCACTGGCGGGAGAAAGAAGATACTGCTTTGATATCCCTCAAAGGATTTTTGGAAATGCTTCATTCCAATTCAAATTTTATATCTCTTATGAATAATATGATGAAAATGTTTACAACGATCTAGAGAGTTGTGAGATGAAATGGTGGACTGATTGGAGTTGGGCCTTAGAGTACAATGGAATAAATTTGAGATTAGAAGGAGGGAAGTATCTCAAGTATGGATTTGATTTTGGTAGGGCCAACCTAAATACCCCTAATAGAAATTATGAAGCCAAGGAAATTTTACTAGTTAGAACACTTCAAAACACACACTTGGAATGGATTTAAGATGAAGACAAAAGTGAAGAAGATGTCTCAAAGAGGAGGTTCAAGAATGGATAAGATGGTCTTGTCAACATTTGGATATAACCAAGTGAGATCATCGACATATTCATCAATAGTTTTATCAATAAGAGATCATGGAATATGTAGCTCGTTTCACGTTGATAGGTGGCCCCCACATTTTTCAAGACCGAAATTCCATGACATGCAAGAACAAAAGGTCCCCCAAGGAGTGATGAAAGAAGTCTTATGCTGGTATTATAGTGTGAATGAGAATCTAATTATATCCACAGAAACCATCCATAAGAGAAAAGCATCTCATGACCCGCATTTAAATCCACGAGTTGGTCGATATTAGGTAGAGGAAAATCATCTTTTGGACAAGCAAGATTAAAATCCCGTAAGTCGGTACAAATTCAAATTTTCCTAGTAGCTTTAGTTACTGGTACTACATTGGAAGCCCATTGTGGATAATCAATGGGTTGGATGAAGTTAGCCGAGAGAAAGCGCTGCAATTCTTCTTTAACAAGAAGAGCTACTCTAGGGTGCATTTTATGCAATTTTTGTTTAACCGGTTTGATATCAGGAAGAGTAACGATATTGTGGACCACGATATCGGGATCGAGTCCTAGAATATCCTCATATGCCCAAGTAAAGGCTTGACGATGGTTGGAAAGAAAAGTGGTAAAGTCTCCTAACTCCTGTGGATTGAGGGATTGGCTGACCTTAATGATGCGAAGGTCTTTAGAAGTCCCTATATTAAGGTCGACAATGGCTTCGTTGAGAAGCGTAGACATTTCAGAAGGAATGGTTTTAGGAAGATAGGAATCTTCTGCCCCCAGATAGGTGAGGACAGAATCATCATCCACACAGTGGATAGTGTTGATAGTAGGAGAGTCATCTCCAACTATTTCAGGGAAAATTGAAGGTATGGAAGCGGACCTGTCATTAGTCTTATAGGCTAGTGGCCCTAAGGAAATGGTATTGACTAAAAAAAAAAGTTAGACGAGATGGAAATGGCGTCGTCCACATCGAGTGATGCTTCTGATTTAGCGGGATAAGATGATTCCTCAATAGGAAGAGGCTCATTGAGAACAGTGACGGTGGCTTTTGAAAGAGGTTTAAATCCTAAACCAAATTTTTGATGTGGCTTGAGAGTTGGAATGGATGCGAGGTCATGCATACCTTGTTCATATTTACCCAAGCCAAAGCCTTTCCACGTGCATCGATATAAATAAGTTTTTACAAATGTGGGATTCTGTAGACAATTGAACCCTGTTAAATAAGGTTTTGTCCTAGGAGGAGAATCCGGGCAATAGTGAGGCGTATCAAGACCACCGTAAATGAAATTAATCTATTGATTGGGTAGACCAATGGTGACGATGCGACCAAGCCCTGGCTGATATTCAGGTTGTTTTTCTGGTCTACCATACTCACTAGGTTTTAGATGGGTGTCAAAAGAAAGGAGAGGAAGCTCTCCCAGTGAGAAACATTACAATGTCTCTTCTAAATTTTGTAAATCCGGTAGTTTGGTTGTAGGTATGGAAGAAGATGAGGCCCCGTCAGGAGAACAGGAATTTCCTTTAGAGGGGCAGACCCTATGGTCATGTCACATTGTGTGGAAGGAAAATGATCTCCTGGATTAGTATAGATTTTTCCCTCATATTGATATTTTAAGCATCGATGGAGGGTGGATGGGACACAATGCATTGCATGAATCTAGGAGCGTCCAAGGATCATATTATAGTGGAATTTCCCTTCAACAATGTAAAAGAGTTCGTGAAGTAGCTTCTTACCTACTCGAATGGGTAGGACCACAGTTCCTAAAGTAACTGCTAGCTGATTGTTAAATGATCGAAGAGCGAAAGGTGGGGGTGACACTATGTTCTTTGGTAACTTAAGTTGCTCAAATGTGTGCGAGGAAATGACGTTGAGTGCAGCACCACTGTCAATCATAATGCGTTTTAATGTAGTGTGTTGTCAATTTGGACTGTGATAAAGAGGGGAGCCTCCAAATCCTCGGAAGAAAGGGAAGGAATTTCTGAATCTTCAAAAGAAATGGTGGTTGATGGTCTATTCAATCCAACAACCATCTCGAAAGGCTGGGGCTCATCTGAATTCACTACGATGCGACACAGATTATCAATCAGAGCTTGGCGATGTTGTGGAGAGGATTGAATGAGGTCAAAAGAGAGACATTTTGACCGGTAGCCTGGGTGAGTTGTTTCATAACACTCTCCTCAAATAACACGGGAATTTGAGCCCGAGGTGTAGCACGAATAGAGACCTAAGGTCTCGGGGATAATGAGGAAGGAGGAACTCCTTCGGGGGCTACAGAAATGAGAACCCGTGGTTGAGATGTTGTAGATGAGGATGGATTATCATACTGTTGGGCTCTAGTGGCGATATGAATTGTGTCGATTTGAGAAAGTGGGAAGATCATTGGAGTGGAATCACTAGAAGTAGAGGTCTGAGTAGATCATTGGGGCTCAGATGGAGCTAAGATGACAGGAGATACTTGTTCCTCCTCCTCCAGCAAAAGATCACTTTCTTCCAAAAGGTTGTTGATGACAGATTGAAGAGCTTTACATCCCTCGGTATCATGACCCAGGGTACGGTGGTAAGCACAAATCAAATCAGAGTTTAAACCAGGTAGGTTTTAACTCCTTTAGGGTTATAGGGTTTAATTAGAGGAAGAGATATGGATGAAGATTGGATAAGTTGGCGAAGGATTTCATTATAGAACCCGGTAGACAAAGATGAGGACAGAGATGATGAAGGCACCTCTTTTACTTTAACAGATTGCCGAGGTAAAAGAACCTGCATGTTAGGTTTGACAGTCTTTTTAGGGATCATCTTATTTTTTTGGACATCTGGAGGAGCAGCCTTGGGCACTTGAGATGGAAGTAAGTGAGACATGATTGATTTCGATGGAGGAGGAGCCCCTAAAATAGATTTTGAAGATGATGGAGATGTGACAAGTGTTGTGGTCTTCAAAGATAAGGGAGGCTGCTTGGTCGAAACTAATGATGATTTAGATAATGTCGATTTAGATGAGGGAGAAGCTTACAAAGTAGGTATAATCAGAGGAACAGAGGGTGCCCTAGTTTTTGGTAACGAAGATGATGATTCTGATAAAAGAGGTGACATCTTTTTAGTAGGTAAGTCCACTTTTCGAGGTGCTGGTGAAGAATGTGTTATAGAAGAAGATGATGGTTTTGATAAGTTTGTAGAAGAAGATGCCTTCTCAGTGGACAAATCCAATCTTTTATGAGGTGTAGAGAGATTTTTATGGGAAAGCACCAAGAGTCTTGATGGTTCAAAATATGGGCTTTCCTTTTTCAGGGATGGTGACAATTTCAACCACATAAGGTAATTGTAATCTTTTCGGGGGAAGCAAATGGGGAGGTATTGATGACGCAACATTAGATTTCAGTTGTCTCGGTCTATGTTTAGAAACCGAGCATATAGGTGTCGGTGCTACTTCTTTATATTTTCCCTTAATAGGGCAAAGTAGCATCGGTGATGGAAGAAGTGAGTGATGAAGAAGCAGTTTTTTGCGAGGGAACTACTTCTGGTATAGTAATTGTGGGTGAGGCTACTGTAGGAAAGGAAACGGGAAGATTCAAATTGAAGACACTTCCATTGAAGTTGGTACAACTATAGGTATGTTAACCAATTGCATAGTCGCAAAAAAAAATGGGAGAAACAGAAGTAGATGTATTTGCGGTGGAAACTCAAAGGGATGTAATTACCTCAAGCATTGAAAGAATATCTGACAATGATACATATGAGGATGATACTATCTTGGGTATGGATAGAAAATTAGACACAGAAGCAGAGAGAGGTGAATCCGTATTTAAAAATGTAGGAATATTCGAAGATGAGCTATCTGAAGACGGTGGAATCCCAACAATTAGCGAAGTGGAAGAAGGTCCCGATTCCGTCGATGTGTTCGCATATGGCTTAGGTTTAGAAGAAGATTCTTCCAGTACAGATGATGCTGATAGTATGAGTGTTTTGTTTTAGAGACTCTGAAGCATCATGGTTCAGGGAATGATTGGGAAAAGGTTACTTAAATACATCCAAGCACTTGATTTGGGGGAGCATTTGGGTTATCCAGAATGAGTTCACCTTTATTAATGAATTTCTGGACAAGATTTTTGAAGGTCTGACATCGTTCAATGTCGTGACCTTTGGTTCCATGATAATGATAGAAGTCATTTTCCCTATACCAGAATGGGCATGTTCTTGGCTTTCATCAATATTCCTAATGGGAGGAAGTTCAATCATGTGAACTTCCAACATTTTTTCCAGGATAGAAGCATATGATTTCCCCCAACTAAGTGAAAGAATCAGAGATGACGAGGATCCTTTTCGAGAGGATGAGGAGTCTCTCCGTGGTGTTTTATTAGAAGTGTTATTGAGCCCGTGATGTTTTTTTATATGATAGTGTTGGTGGATCCCTGATTCTTATCTTTAGAAGTGGAAGGGATTTGATTTGGTAAACCCGAGAGAAATTTGGTTTAGATTTAGAGTGAAGTTTTAACTTCCCTTGTTCAATGGCGCAAGACTCAAGTTTACATGCCATCGTAAAGGATTCTTCAAATGTATGGAAGGTATGGATCCTTAAAGTGGAAGAAATATAATTAGCATAAGATCCAGTAAACAACTCGATCTATTAGGATTGAGGAAGGGAGAAAGAAAATTGGTTTATTACCCCTCTCCAACGAGATGACAAAGTCTGCAACAGAATCATCATCGAATTGATGAATGTTATAAAGATCTGTAATCGAGATCTTATGCACTGATATTTATTGAAAAGTTTTCAACAAACATCTAGTGCCAATTGAGAGAAAAGAAAACAAGGAATGTTGGGGAATGTTATTATACCAGTCTAAAGCAGGTCTTGCAAGAGACATAGGGAAAGTACGGAGCATAAGCTCTTGATCCTGGACTATAAGATAGCAAGCATGTTTGAATGCTCGCAGATGCTATTGAGGGTCCTCTCGACTATGAATTTTTGAAAATTTAGGAAGTTCCCATTGGGGAGGATAAGGCTTAAAAGCCACTGATGGGTGAATGGGTTCATTACACACTTCTTCAAAAGAATATGAATTATGGAGGCCCCTCTGGTGGAGGCTTCTAAGTCTGTGATTTTTTTTGAAAAGAATTTGGACCATGTCAGATTGAGGAGGATGCATGTTGGCATGTCCCTACATAAGAAGCAAATGGTGGATGTTTTTGAGGTGTCAACGGGGGATTCATTTGTTTGATTGATAGGATGATAAGAGGAGTAACCAGGCATTCAAGGTGAAGCCTGGTGTGGTATTTGTTTGTGAAGGAGCCTGTGTATAGACAGGCTGTGAGATGATGAGTGGTTGAGAAAAAGAAGGTTGGATGAAAGATGGAGCCTGTGATTGGTGGACTCCTATGTTTGTTGACTGAATCAGAATGGATTGAGGACCATGGGTGTTGATTTCATTTGACATGGTGGGGAATAAGGTCTGAAAGAGGCTTTTTACTACCGGATTAGTTATTAAGGGTGCTGATGCTAGAGGATGGGTGAAGGTCACTGTTGCTGGAACATTGGAAGAAAATTCAACTGGAGGACGAGAAACAGTAATCAACTAACTCAGTTGAAGGAAGTTGACTCATAAAGGGGTACTGACCCTAGGATGTAATGGACGGCATAGATGAATTAACAGCAATCTGTGGGTGTGCATACGCACCCATTATAGCTAGGGAAGAGGACTTCTTAGAAGTATCTTATGGAATAGTCTAGGTAACTACGGCATTGGGAATGGGCAAGACTATTTGAGAACTAGTCGACATGGTCAGTGGAAGAGAAAATAGGATTGCCTCAAGGTGTGCCACCCTCCTCCATGGCTCGAGGCGAGAAACATGATGCTAACTGTTCTACAAAAGCTTGGGATGGTTCACGAGAGTAATCGGACACTTGCTGGAATAATGGTCCCTGATCAAAATATTTGAATAGACTTGTGAAGTAGGTAGTCCATGAAGGCTACCGGATTACGATCGAGGAGCACCTGAAATTCAGGATCCTTGACCGAGGAACATACTCTGAGTCGGACGAATATGATATTTCTGAAGGACTAGGGGAAGCTGGACATGATGGGGTTGCTTTGGCCTGATAGAAAGGATTATCTGACCAGGATGGGGAACTAACTAACAGCGATCCCGAGGAAGACCTGGGGAGTGCCAACAGCTGTCCACACTAGTGGAGGTCTCGTAGGAAGAATGGAGGTTTAATTGAGTCAGTCAACTAGACCTCTGTAACCGAGTGATGACCATCATAATGGGGACAGAAATGAATGTTTGACCTGACAAATGTATAGTTTTTAAATTTTTGTAGCATAGGTGACTTATCTCATTGTAAGTTTTTATGCTTTTAAGAAAGTTCCAGTATTCAGGGAAGGGCCCTGTTTAGAATAAGTGAACTACTCAGATAGCCAAACTAAGGATGGTTTGGGGGACATGTTTTGGTCAGGATGTTCCATTTCCACTTCAGTAAAAGACCATTATGTGGCTTGATATAGGGTGCCTACCCATGCACTTAACATAACTCGCTGCGATAAGGGAGTCGGGTCCTATGCCAATATATTCCAGAACTACAGTGAAATGTGATGAGCGCAGCCCGAGTACCATAGTAGGCTCTGGTACATCATGGATGTCACTTCCAAGTAGGCGAAACCACTTGAAAACTATAATTTTTGGTTTGTGGTAATCCAATTGAAAACCTACTGATTTTGGCTTTGTGTGCAAGTGGTGGAACTGTTTAAAAAATCAAATAGTGTCACTGACCGATTTGTGATCAATTTCCTAGCCTAAGTAAAAATCACCTGAAAATCATGAAAGCAGAAATGACAAAGTACAGAGGTATTTTTTTAAGCACTTAAAAATGAAGTGTTTGATTACGATGAAGACAAGTCAAACAGATTCTTGTCCTAAATGCAATTAATTTTTTTTTTTTTTTATATAGTTGCTAAAAAGGAGAAAACATTATTGTAAAAGATAAATACCTGGGTAGAAAATCAGCTATCCGAGGTGTGTGGACTACTATTAGTGCGTTGAGTTGAGCTCTTCCCCTCGAACAACTGCCACGTATATAGCAAAGTTTGTCCACAAGAGAAGGTTATGCAAACACCAAACAAAGTTCAGATAAGACATATCCAGATAATGTTTATACGGAAAATTTCTATTTTAAGGAACTAGAAAAAATTTCAAGGAAATAACAATTTCACATAAAGGGCAAGATTAAAATTATGAAAGGAAAATGCTCAAGCATAATTGATAAAAATCAGTGAAGAAAAAGAACAAAGCTCAAAACTAAAAAAAAGAGATGAACTTACGAATAAGGGACTTTGGTTGGGTCCCACCAGGCGTGCCAAAATGTTGATCAAGAATTTCGTGCTTGTTACCTGTCCAAGTTAATGTACCAAACTAAATACAAAAACCTTGAAAAACTCAAATGAAATTGATACTTGATGGACAAGATCCGAAGATGTAGATGGATAAGGAAGCCGATGTAGATAAGACGGGCGCACACGAGCAATTCTGCACAGTAGATCCAAGTAACCTGCGAGACACCGATGCTTGACAGAAAAAGACCATGTTAAAAGATATTTAGGTGGACTGCCCGAGAAGCGGGTCCGGGAAGCGATAAGCTCCCTCGGCGGATGTCAGTCCACGTTTTCAATTAAGTAAAGAAGCATACATGATAAAAGATGTACGTATAGGACTAGATTTTCTTATCAAAGTAATAAACAGAATCTAAACAGTAGACAGAAAGCAATAGAAAACAAGGAAACTGTGAAAACAAAGCTGGATTTGTGTTACTTGTGTCCTTTTACCTATCTACAGGATGATCGGCGTCGATTATGTAGAATTGGCGTTGACTGGTTTAGATCGGCGTCGACTGATATAGATCGGCGTCGACTTTTTTCGTTCAGACAAATGCCGAGGCGTACGATCTGGAAAAGACAAAGTGCGAGAAGATTTGGAAATCGGAAAACGAAGGCAAGATTGTCAACGTCTACTGGATCTGCAGAAGTTGGAGAGATACTGGTAAGGCTCACCTATGCTGGGATGCAAGAACAAGAGTCACCAGAAAATCAATGGAGACGTGCGATGTTGATGTGATAAGAGCAGAGTAACGGTACTCCTCTCAGGGATTGATTTGGACAAGATTCACTCTCATTTGATAGATAATGTTCAGACTTGATGCTCAAAACTTTCTCGTTCTCTCTCTTACAATCTGTGTCCCTAGAACTGAGTTCTGGGCCTCTATTTGTAATCGGCGCCGTTCTGAAAAATTGGCGTCGACCGAGTACCAGTCAGCGCCGATCACGGAACAGACTCCCGAGATGGCCAAAAGGAGATGATTTCTGGAAAGATAAGAGTGATCCCTCCACCTCAAATATGGGAAATATCCCTGCTCTTTGGGAGGAGGAGAAATAGGGGGGATATATGGATAGAATAGATATGGGGTAGATAAGTGGTTAGGATACATGTGAAAAGGTGTAATTAAATAGTTAATATTTAATTACTCATGGGTAAAACATAATGGGGTGAATTAAACTTAGGATAGGTGTTTAAATCACAAATTGAATAATACCCCAAGGGGATAGTGGTGATATAAACATGCCTCAGGTTACCTGAGAGAGCAAATGTGCATGAGGGACACTAAATTGGATGACCAATTTTAGGTGTCTACACTTATCCCCGCACGAATGGTACGTTCTCATTTCCTATTATTTTAGTATTTATTTTCTGGTCTATCTTGTCAATCTGCACTTGAGTTCTCTTTTCATTCTTCAGGTGGTAGTAATTTAGGATGACATCATTTCAAAACATGAGCATATTAGGTATAACTTCTAACTTCCCATTTTGGGACTGCTATACTCGGACCCACCATTTTACGCCTCTTCATGGCTAAAATGCTTCTCTGAGGGGGGCAATATGTACGTACCAAAAATTTTTAGGGCACTGCACTGCCGGAACAAGGTAACACGTACCCCAATTATGATACAGTTATCCTCGCAAGGTGTTTGGGATCCGGAAAAGCTCTCCAAGTGTGCGTTAACATCCCACATGCCCCACTTAACCCCCACGTGCTTTGTTTTTCCCTTTTTCACTCTTTTCTTGGCCTTTTTCTCTTTAGTGACGAAACTGCCACCGCCTTGCCTGGGCTGGCAGTTCTCGTGACCGCCACCCTGAAGTAGGGCAACGGTCCTGTAACCGCCGCCATGCTCAGGGTGGCGGTCCCTTTACGCATTTTCCAGAAAGCTCTTTTATACATGACTCACGTAAATTTCAACATTTTACCAGCTTTCTTTCACTGCCATAAGCTTGCATTTATGATTATGGTTTCCCTGGAATAGTGTTTTTTCCATTGTTTATAGTTTAAGAGTTCTATTTGGCTTTTACCTTGGGTAAATGCAAATGCTATAAATAGTTGGCTTGTGCTCAAGCAAATGGTCCCTCAAATTTTCCTCTGAATTTCTCTTTGCAATAGATTTAGTCTTTCCTTTTGCTTAGAATGCTTATTTTCTTTCATTGCATGCTTAGTTAGCATTGTTTTACTTTTAGTAAGCCACATATCCATCTTGTGCAAGTACTGCTCTTGACATTTTATCCAATCCATTGGAATAGGATAGTCTATTTACCAATAGGAAGCCATTAAAGTTGCAAGTTTTGCTCCTCAAACAGGATAGTTTTCAGGTTCTGGATGCATTTTTATGTTGCATGACTCGCAATACATCCTACTAGGAATTACATAAGCCAAGCTTTGTACTCTTGCGCTATCCCTCTTCTACTCACATTGTATTCAGTCAGTGTATCTTAAGTTGACTTTATCCCAATATCTATTTCTGTTGATGCTAACATTACATGCTTTTCTGGATCCATGTGAACACGAAGGAACGAGGAGATCACACTGAGGGGGACATAGATCACACACATCATCGGATTCAGCCACTGTTCTACAGAATCCAGGTTCTAGCTTTCAAAGTTCTAGTTAGAATCATATCAAATAGAGTAGTTAATTGCTTTATTTCAGTTAATTCTACTCTCGATATTGCCAGGGAAGTTGTGGGGATTGATAGTTTCTGAGAAACCTATGATTCACTCCTCACTTCTAAGGTAGGATTGACAGTCTTGCAAATAGATTAGATCAAGCTATTTTATTGTTTAGAATAGATCTACACAATTACACAGACAGATAGACTACACTCAGTTATTTTGTTTGTTTTAAATTGTTATTCTTAGCTGTCAATTTCTAGATATTTTAAATAGTTGCTTTCTTAAATTCGTTCGAATAGCTCGTCAGAAAACACAAAAAAATAGAGAGGTCATATATGCTATAGATATACTTCACATAGTTAAATTTCATTTTACTATAGTTAATTTTTACATTGTTGCTTTTGTATGACAATCACGGGACCTAGAGAGCCCAGGGAATTACTGTATTCGAGCCAATTATGCCTCAGCCCAATCTCATCACAACGATAAACTGATATAGACCAAAATCTTAGGATCCAAGTCTTTCGAACAACGGTAAACTTACAACAAATCAGTTTCCTAGTTGCATGAAGACTAAACATAGAAGACGACCAAGCACACACATTTTGGTCGAATCAACCGAACTAAAAATTACCCTAGGCATTCATATCCATATGACTGTAGAAGGGTTTGAAAGAGAATAAACCTTTGGTTGTGATCCATTGGTCCCACAGCCAGATGCACAGGAGACACTCTTCACAGATATAGATACTAGCCTAAGAATTTAAGTTGGACACGAACACCTGTAAGATATTATGAGAAAATCACACAGTTATTGATCCTAAATATAGAAGCTAAGAAAAGGCATATGATTACTGGATACTAGGGATTAAGGACTTGATTTAACGCATGACCATAATAGGTCCACAAACAACTAAGAATCTATGGTTGTGACCCTCAAATCCCACAGCCCAACGAATCATATAGGAGAATTAGACATAGACACTGGCCTACACACACTAGTATTCCGGTCTACCCCACTTCCACCTATCATCATCGAATAATTATCCTTGCTAGACACAGACAGCTAACAGAGCTAGGGAATTCTGGACTAGGCCAGAGAATCACCCATAGAAGTCAACTATATTTATCATCCATTCTATGACCCTGTCCGGAGACGTACACGAAACTATCCCGGGTCATTTTCCACGTATTCCACAACCTATAGATCGGAATCACGCTAGAGCTCGATATTGATAAGAGCCTTCGAGCGGTCATCCTTTCCGACCGATCTATCACACCAGTTCAAGTTAGGAGGGCCTTCTTTGCCTTAGACTCATAAATTCCGCTAGTGCACGTTGAAGACATTAGATTTCCTAACTAGTTTTTCTGCATCTCACATATATTCCATACCCACCCGGCTGTCTCGGCACGACCTCGGGAGGTCGGGTGTGAGGAAAAGTCACTTGTAGATTCCCATGCTCGCATGTCACTTTTCTGTCATACAGTTACATCAGTGTCCTTTATTCTTTTCTTGTATTATTTAAATCATTTTAAATAAACTAAGTTGAAATTATGTATGTGATTTTAATTAAGATATACAGTCATTTGAAAAAGGAAACTAGTGTGAGCCATGATTTTAGATTTGATGAAATTGATGTCATTTAAACAGGATTGTTTAATGAAAACAATTAGTGGAATGCAATTGTTTAAGGATTAGTGCTTATCATGCTCAGTTCATTGAACTGACCCATGCTAGCAATTTTTGCAGATGGTCATCTTAAGTGGTAAAGGCAGGTAGATCTGAAATGATGCACAAACTGTTTAATCTGGTTTTTATGAAGAATTCCGACATGATTTTTCTAATTGTACTATAGAAGAAAGTTACTCTTTTACTGAAGACTATTGTATTAAAATATGCTGAAGTGCATAGGTTGTAATTGTATAGATTTGGGAATAAATGAATTGGGGACATATTACTTATGTGGTTGTGTTCTTATTTGTTGAAATGATCATCTTTTATCTGTATGAATGAGAGTGCATTCTTACTATTATATTGAATGGGATCTAGATGGATTCCCTAAGTAAGCCTTAGCTAAATATATGACTAGGTACTACATTTTTCTGGTTTATAATTCTTTACATCTTATGATTGTGGTAAAATTGTAAATAAGACCACTGCATTTTTAGGGAACGTTGAGGTTGAACTATGCCCTAAAATGTAGCTATAACTGGAAGAGTATTCTATTACTCTCCTAATGTTCTAATTCAAAGAAATGTAATTGATGGTTATAAATCATCATGTCTTAATGGTAATAAGTCTGATATGTTTCAGTCTTTAAGATTGTTACGAACCCTTGCTGGTTTAGTTATTTTTCCTAATGGGAAAACTTAGGGCTGTTGTCCTATTCTGAGGGTACAAGGTTGTTAGGTACCAATCGGAAACTTGAAACAATCTTAAATCTTATTAAAACTTCTCTCTGTGAAACTGAACCTAATTACAAAAGGTAACTCAAGAAGTGTGGGACCCAGGGTTGGGGAAAGCTACCCAATTAGGAGGGCCTGTAATCCAAATATAACTCAACATAAGTGAATTCTTGGAGGTATGTACATCTTTCTGAGGCTGTTTCATAGGATGTTGACACATGTCAACTGCAGGGTTGTACCTTCGAGAAGATTAGGATCTTCTCGAGGATACAACAATGCAGATGACATATGGCAACACCCTTCTGCATTGATCGTTAAGATTTACACTCGAAACTTGATCAAGATTTCCCTTCGGGACTGGTTAGGACCATAGACAGGTTATGAGGCAGCCCTTTGAGACTCAGGGTACCCTGACACATGGGGTTAACATTGGTTGACCCAGTATGTCAGCTTACCCCTAGTCTTCAAGGGCATCCTTATAACGTGAATTATGATATTAACCTGATCCAGAGTGAAAACTTGGGGCAAGGGGACTGACAGAAGTCAGTATAAGATGTTCTATATAACATTGGAGTGGGGTGAAGGATGTATTCTGGATTGATGAGTATGCCGTCAAGGAATAAGTAACATGAACATATATTTCAAATCTTTGGCCAAAGTATCGCAAGCTGCTGATTGCGTTGTCCTATGTCACCTAGTCTAAGGAACGTGATGCCGATGAATAATGGTAACAATTATTCAGATAGGTTCCTTGGACAGAGCACTCAGAATCCCAGATTAGGGAAGAGAACCACGAGAATGAAGTGTTCTGTTGAAAACACCAAACTCTAAGATACACATGAATAGATCGGTAGTTCACCGAGTCATGGAATGAATAGATCGGTGGTATACTGAGTCATTACAGCTGCATATGGTTATCTGTTATAAGAATGATTGTTATGATCTGTGTGTTCTAAATTATGTATTTAGAACTAGAAAACACTAATAAAAAAAAAATCTTGTTCTAAAGTATTAAAATGTGGATGTTACATCTTGGTATCAGAGCTGAAGGTTGCAGCTCTTGGACCTATTGTGTCCATAATCTGATAAAAACCTGAATTTTCTTGTAACAGAAAATGGTTAGAACAAGGGGAAATGTTGCGAATAATGCTCCACCTGAGGAAGGGGTGGCAACAACCCAAAAACTTGATGAGATCCTTGCTGCCCTATTGGACACAAGAGATCATTTGGCTGTACTTGAACAACAAGTGATGGGAAATGAGGAGGATGATGAAGCTGGTAACAACAATCAGCCACCTCCTGAGGACAACCCTGATATGGGTGTTGGTAATAACAATGGAAATGTACCTGTCCAACTAGAAAACAAAAAGGCCAGGATGGCAGTGGAACTCACTAATGATATAAAAAGGATAAGTCCACCTAAATTTGATGGCACCACATTAGGAGATGGAGCTGAGAACTGGCTCAGTGAAATGGAGAAGTACTTTGCAATAAGAAACTTCTCGGAGGAAACCAAAGCTATTTGGGGAGCATATCAGCTTTCCCATGAAGCATCTTCATGGTGGGACAGCCGTAAGGCTGAGCTAAATATTGATGAAACTAACATCACTTGGGATCAATTTAAAGGCTATTTTAGGCAACGTTGGCTGCCACAACTTTTCTATGATCAGAAAATGATAGAATTCCAGAACTTAGTTCAAGGGAAGCTAACTGTAACTGAGTACTGGGAGTGGTTTACGAAACTCCTCAAGTACGTACCGCAGTATCAAACTAACGAGAAGTTCAGAATATGGAAATTCATCATGGGACTAAACCCCGTGATTGGAGGAGAGGTTGATGTTCACAGCCCAACCACTATGGAAGGGGTTGTTGAAAAATCCATAAGGCAGGAACAGAAATTAAAGGCTATTTCTGCTCATAAAGAGGAAGTGCGGAAGGAGATTCCAAACCCTTCTTCAACTTCTCTTGCACCCAAGAAGGGGCCATGGAAAAATTTTGGCAACAAAAATAAGTTTTCAGTGGATAATAATAAGAAAACGACAACGAATAAGCCTGCTGGAAATGTAAGGGATAGTTTTTCCAAGAATTATAATAATGGGCAGAAGTCCTATGGAGGCCAACGTGATAATTTTAAGGCTGGAAGTAATTTTGAGCCTAAAAAGGGACCTGTAGGAGGCTGCTATAATTGTGGCAAAGATCACTATGCAAACCAATGTCCTTTGAAGAAGGATGATCATAATCAACAGCATAAGATACATGCTGCAGTAGCAGACAAGCAAGCTGAAAAGCAAGTGACACCTATAGAAGTTCCTGGTAAGTTATTTGGCATACCTGTAACTATTCTTTTTGATACAGGAGCTACTGAATGTTTTATTTCTAGTAAACTCACTTCGAAACTTAAAAGAAAAGATGGAAAAATGGATAAATCTTGGACTGTACAGTATGGTAATAACTCTGTTCATACAGTTAGTATGTGTCTTTTTGGGGCAGTCCTTGACTTACCTAACTTTTCCATGGAAGTTGACCTCTATGTTGCACCTTTGGGATCCTATGACGTTGTCATCGGCGTTAATTGGTTAGCTGACCATAAAGCAAAAGTGGACTGCTTTGAAAAATATATAAGATGTTTGGATGATCTGCAGAAAACAACAGAGATTCAAGGTGTAAAACGGGAAATTTCGGTTAGGAAACTGTCAGCTATGCAACTTAAAAAGGCTAAAAATAAAGGATGTACCTTATATGCAGTAAAGATATCTGAATCTACAGAAGAAGAAGGTGATTTCATGAAATGATACCCACTGCTACAGAGTTTCAAAGACGTATTTCTGGAGGAATTACCAGGTTTACCACCCAAAAGGGAATTTGACTTCACCATTGAAATCAAACCAGGGACGGAGCCTATTTCTAAAGCACCTTATCGGATGACTACTACAGAGTTAGTCGAGCTTAAGGCTCAATTGCAAGAAATTTTGTCTAAAGGTTTGATTAGACCAAGTGTTTCACCCTGGGGAGCGCCAGTGATATTTGTGAAAAAGAAAGATGGAACACTTAGACTGTGTATTGATTATCGGATGTTAAACAAGGCAACAATCAAGAATAGATACCCACTTCCAAGAATTGATGATTTATTTGATCAGATGCATGGAGCATCGGTTTATTCCAAGATAGATCTTCGATCTAGGTATCATCAATTAAGAATTAAAGAAGAAGATATTCATAAAACAACTTTCCAGACAAGGTACGGACATTATGAATTCACGGTTTTACCCTTTGGATTAACTAATCCACCCGCAACTTTTATGAACTTAATGAATAATATCTTTCAAGAATATTTGGACAAGTTTGTGCTTGTATTCTTGGATGATATTCTCATATATTCTAAAAGTGTTGAGGAGCATAATGAGCATTTGAAAGTAGTTTTGGAAATTTTGAGAAAAAGAAGGTTATACGGTAAGTTATCCAAATGTTCTTTCTTTGATACTGAAGTTCACTATTTGGGTCATGTCATTAGTAAAGAAGGAATTGTTGTAGATCCTTCAAAAATAGTGGCAATAACCGAATGGCCTGCACCAAAGAATGTACATGAAGTAAGAAGCTTCATGGGCCTTGCTGGTTATTATAGAAAATTTGTTAAAGATTTTTCTAAAGTGGCTGCACCGATAACTTCATTGCAGAAAAAGGATAAGAAATTTGTTTGGAATGATAAGTGTGAATCTGCTTTTAAAAGTCTAAAAATTCATTTGACTTTAATACCTATTTTAGTTGTACCTGACCCTAATGGAGACTTTACTATTGTAACAGATGCTTCTGGGGAAGGCCTTGGAGGTGTATTGTTACAAAATGATCATGTCATAGCATATGAAAGTAGAAAACTTAAGTTACATGAGCTGAATTATGCCCCTCATGATTTAGAGCTTGCTGCCATTGTTCATGCACTTCAAGTTTGGAGACACTATTTACTTGGGAAACCTTTTGAGTTGAAAACTGATCATCTAGGGCTGAAATATATTTTCACTCAGCCTAATCTAAATGCAAGACAGCGAAGGTGGTTAGAGTTTTTGTCTCAATATGATTTTGATATTAGTTACATAAAAGGAAAAGAGAATAGAATAGCAGATGCTCTAAGTCGTAGGAAGCACATTTCTGCTCTTATAAAATTAAGAACTCAGTTTAAAGATGAGGTGAAAAGTGCATTAGAATCTGATATATACTTTCAGTAAATAAAATCAATGCTTGCTGCACAACCAAAATATGAAAGGTATAAAGGTTTTCATTTTGATAATGAAGGAATCTTACGTTATGAAAACAGAGTATACGTACCTTTGCTAAATAATTTGAGAAAGAAATTGTTAACTGAATTTCATAATTCACCCTTTTCTGGACACCCAGGTATTACCAAAATGCTTGCCGATCTAAAACAGCAATATTTCTGGAAAGGAATGAAAAAGGATGTTATTAACTTTGTGACTCATTGTCTGGAATGTCAGCGGGTGAAGGCAGAACACATGCACCCTGCTGGTTTATTATATCCCCATAGCATACCGTAGTACAAATGGCAAGTAATAAGCATGGAATTTGTACAAGGGCTTCCTATGTCGAGAAATAAACATGATGTTATCTTGGTAGTTGTTGACAAACTAACGAAGGTAGCTCATTTTATCACTGGAAATCTAAAGGATGATTCTCCTGTGTTAGCTAAAAGATTTGTGCACGAAATTTTCAGGTTACATGGAGTACCAGAATTAATAATATCTGACAGGGATCCTAGAATGACATCAAGATTTTGGCAAACGCTTAATACAGCTCTTGGAACTAAACTAAACTTCAGTTCTGCGTATCATCCGGAAACGGATGGACAAACTGAGAGAGTAAATCAGGTGTTGGAAGATATGTTACGAATGTATTGCATGGATCAACAGTATAAATGGGAAGAGTATCTCCCATTAGTTGAATTTGCATACAACAACACATATCACTCTTCTCTTAAAATGACACCTTTCAAGGCACTTTATGGAAGAAAGTGCAGAACCCCTGTTAGTTGGGATAGTGTTGAGGATAGAGAGGTAATTGGGCCTGAAATCCTTACTGAAATGGAACAACAAGTTAAAATGATTCGGGAACGATTGAAGGAAGCAGCAGATAGGCAGAAGAGTTATGCTGACTTAAAGTGGGTTGACCGAAAATATGAACTTGGTGAAAAGGTTTTTCTTCGTGTTAAACCAAGAAAGAGTTCTATAACTTTTGGCAATGCTGCCAAGTTATCACCTCATTTTGTGGGACCTTTCGAAATTGTCGAAGTAATCAATCCCGTAGCTTATCGATTAGCATTACCACCTGCTTTGTCATGAATGCATGATGTTTTCCATATTTCTTTGCTTAAGAAATACGTTTCAGATTTGTCACATGTGTTAAATTGGAATTCCTTGCAGGTCCAAGACCCAGGAATAATCGTGGTTAAACCCACTCGAGTGCTGGAAACTCACCAATTGCATTTGAGAAATCGAGAAATACAACAATGTAAGGTCCAGTGGGACCAGTTTAACGAAGAAAGTGCAACTTGGGAAAATCTGGAAGAGATGAAAACTACTTTTCCCTTTCTTTTTTAATGGAATTGAATCTGTTGACTGATAAAAAAAATTATTATTATGAATTTATCTTTTACATGTCTTTATGTAAGCCAGTTTTGGGGCAAACATTTATTCAGGTTGAATAAATAGTATCATGATACTGATTTCTGAAACTATTCAAGTTTGAAATAGTTAATTTGTTCAGTGAGTCAAAGAATTGATTGACCAGAAGATAAATCAAAGGATGTAATCATCGGGACGATGAATCTTTTAGGAGGGAAGCATGTAACACCCTGAACTGTTGTTACTTTCTCCTGAGCATTCAAGTGTTGATATATGATTTCTCCTATATAAGGACATGTTCCTTTGGTTTTGGGAAGTCATGCTTGATTTGGATTATATCTTTTCTACTCTTAAGATCTTTGACTGAACCGGAATATGCTTGGACTCTTTTGTTTCTTTCATTCTTCGCATTTGAGTACAATCTGATTTCTGGATGATTGTGGATTTATCCACCTTTATGACTCAACCTTGGATCAGTTGCATTGATCCAAGGGATGTTTTAATTTTATTCAGGATGAGAAAATGGTATTGACTTTTTGAGAGTTACTAAGTCTGACTGAGCTTTGAATGTTCAATTCCGGAGGTTAACTCTGGCTGATCATGGTAATTAGAATCTGGTTCCAGTTATCATAACATCAGGAAGGACCTGGACCTTAAGCCAGGTAAGATGTGTATGTTTTATATCTAAAGCTTAATTTACTTGATGCCAAATGAAATCTGATCCAGGAATGTTTTATCCTGTTTGAACTCTATTACTGATTAGTCCTATCTAGGGGACCTAGACTAGAATCAGTAAGGTTAGTAGTTTTAACCTAAACTATAACCTAATGTTGCAAGGTTAGTTAATCTAACCTAGTCCTAAAACTATGAGCTTAATACTCCTAAGGGTTAACTAAACCTATCACTATGGAGGGTGACTAATGTTATATCCTATGGCAATGAGACTAAGTCTACCTATGATCTAACCTAAGTCACTAACCTATCCTAAACTAATGCTATGAAGGGGGACCTAAGGAGGGTCGCGAGTCATGGGCGGTAGTTTCCATGGCATTTAAGAAAGGATAAGGATGGGGACAGGGAATGCTGCCAGAGTTTAGCGGAGGATAAGTTTGTTAGAGGAATCTCACGTGGCAACATCTCTAAGAATGGGAATGTTTGTTTATGTTGTTTTAGCATTCACCAACTTTGGCAGTCGGTGGAAATGGAAAATAGGTGGGAGAATAAAAATAAATGCAATTAATGAGCATCAGGCCTCGAGCGCGGATTGCTTGGGAAGGCATGCAAGTGGAATTTTGCTTGGTTGTTTTGTTTTCCATGCATTCCATTTTTCGCTCTGCATGAGCACTGGTTCTTCGAACCAGCCGTCTACTCTTCGTTGCATGGAAATTTTGAGAGTTTCAAATTTACTTCTCTGTCAGGGGAAGTATATAAGGCATGGAGGTAACAATATTTTGTTGTTTAATCTTTCGTGGAAGAAGAAGAGAAGGTGCGAGTGCATTCAGAGGTCTTCTTCAAATTTTTAGCGACACTATCAGGCATGATAGGCCCTAACTGTTAAAATCTTGCTTTCCTTTAAATGTTTTCATTAGAACAACTCTGTTCTGATGATATATGCATATTTTGACTTGGCTGGTAACAATGATTTGGGTTTTATGTTGATTTGGGGTTCTGGGTTGTGTTTGGATCCTGGATGAAACCTGCTTCATTATTCTTGTTTTCCATGCTGTGAATCCAATATGGAGTTTTGCTTTGTGGTTGGAAGTGTTGTAAGTTTTCTTTATCTGCTAGAGATATTTGATTAGAAACTAGCTCCATGAAAGAATGTGTGCTAGATGGTTATGTGTTTGAAAAACACCACTGTATTTATTCACTGTTCGAATATAAATTACGTGTTTGAAAAACACCACTGTATTACTGTTGAATATGATTTTATTATTGATTGTTTGCTTCGTCGTATGAACTCCAACTATTACTGGTCCATGTTCAGGAAAGTAAGTAATAGAATTTGTGGTTGGAATGTTAGCTTATTCAGTAAAACTCGACTGTTTTAGTTGCGTGAGTTGGAAATGTTGCTTGAAATCTAAGCCTGTACTTTTATTTTAAAGGGGTCTGAATGTTCTTATGAATACAGGTTCTGTGAGTAAGGAAGTATTTGGTGTAACTGTTGTTTTTACAATTTTTACATGGATATTAGGAACATGGTTATGTTCAAGGGAAAATGTATTTGGATAAGCCCTGTATCTCCTGGAAAATTCATGGATAAATCTTAGATCTGCCTTAATGTAAATTATGTTTAATGTGTGGTTGAGATATGACTGTGTTTTACCCTGAGGTGACTATGAAATCTACTTCTTAAGGCCGCATTACACAATGTCGGGAATTCTACTTTAAAAGAAAAACAACGACTTCAACGTTGTTAAGTTTATTTATGTACAGCTAATGCTTTTCCTTTTGTAGTTGAAATTTGGGTTGAAATGATCCCTATGCAACTAAATGATTTATTTATTTTGTACAGTTAAAGCGCTAAAAACTACTATGGTATGAGTAGGATGGCTTTTGGGGCATTGCTAAATTTGTATTTTAGAATTCCATTATTAATTCTGTACATGCATTTTTGGTTTGGTATCTTGAAATGATATAACAACCTAACTGTGCAATGGTTGAAATAATTTAGTTTTGATCTATGGGTAATAAATAGGTAATGGGAAATTATCCTAACTCTTAGACCAAATGGTTCGAGTAATGAAGGAAATGTAGACTGTTTACTTAGATCAGGATTGTGGTCTGAGATTAGAATGTTTATAACGTTTTATAACGTTATTGGCCTTTGTTTAATGTATAATTGTAAGACCGTAGGGATCTATAGGCAATTTTTAATGTGGCTCTACCTGACTTAAGCTTTTGGTTAAACTTAAGTGTTGCTTTACTTGCCTTCTTTTTCCCTGATTGGATTAGAGAGATATATATATTACTTCTTGGAAGTTGTACAGTTCTGAACTTGATTAAAATAGAGTTATGATTTTCTCTGTTCCTTCCTCTAAGTTATGAAAGATAGTTGTTATAGGATTTCGAAATACGGAGGTACTCACTCTCTCTTGAAATTATAGTGTTCTCTTCTTTAGAATTCCTATAAGGAACTCTACTGTCTGGTTATGAGATGACAAGACTGTTAAGAATAAGAGGGAAGAAATTGTAAGTGGTGAGATCTTAACTTAGAAGACTCCTTTCATTTACTGGTAGTACCATTGTCTTGAATTTAAACTCAGTTTGTTATCTCTTGTATAAAGGTAACCCTGTAGTTAGAATTTTGCATACTTATCAATGATTGAAAATTGGTATAATAGAGTTAATGGTAGTTTTGCTAGGTGATCTTGCACGAGGCAGTAATCTATCCTTTGCTTAAATTGTTTTTATGCGAACCTGTTGGATGCTTACCTTAAAAAGGTTTTATTCTTTTAATTGGAATGAATAAACATGATTGACACTGTTCTTGGCCTTGCGGATGATTAGGTACATATGATACCGAATGTCCTTTCTTCTTTTCTTGTATTATACAAATCATCTGAAATAGACTAAGTTGAAATTATGTCTGTGATTTGAATTAAGATATAAAGTTATTTGAAAAAGGAAAACTAGTGTGAGCCATGATTTTGGATTTGATGAAATTGATGTCATTTAAATAGGATTGTTTAATGAAAACAATTAGTGGAATGCAATTGTTTAAGGATTAGTGCTTATCATGCTCAGTTCACTGAACTAACCCGTGCTAGCAATTTTTGCAGATGGTCATCTTAAGTGGTAAAGGCAGGCAGATCTGAAATGATGCACAGACTGTTTAATCTGGTTTTTATGAAGAATTCTGACATGATTTTTCTAATTGTACTATAGAAGAAAGTTACTCTTTTGCTGAAGACTATTGTATTAAAATATGCCGAAGTGCATAGGTTGTAATTGTATAGATTTGGGAATAAATGAAATGGGGACATATTACTTATGTGGTTGTGTTCTTATTTGTTGAAATGATCTTCTTTTGTCTGTATGAATGAGAGTGCATTTTTACTATTATATTCAATGGGATCTAGATGGATTCCCTAAGAAAGCCTTAGCTAAATATATGGCTGGGTACTACATTTTTCTGGTTAGTAATTCTTTACATCTTATGATTGTGGTAAAATTGTAAATAAGACCACTGCATTTTTAGGGAACGTTGAGGTTGAACTATGCCCTAAAATGTAGCTATAACTGGAAGAGTATTCTATTACTCTCTTAATGTTCTAATTCAAAGCAATGTAATTGATGGTTATAAATCACCATGTCTTAATGGTAATAAGTCTGATATGTTTCAGTCTTTAAGGTTGTTACGAACCCTTACTGGTTTAGTTATTTTCCTAATGGGAAAACTTAGGGCTGTTGTCCTATTCTGAGGGTACAAGGTTGTTAGGTACCAATCGACAACTTGAAACAATCTTAAATCTTATTAAAACTTTTCTCTGTGAAACTGAACCTAATTACAAAAGGTAACTCAAGAAGTGTGGGACCCAGGGTTGGGGAAGGCTACCCAATTAGGAGGGCCTGTAATCCAAATATAACTCAACATAAGTGAATTCTTGGAGGTATGTACATCTTTCCGAGGCTGTTTCATAGGATGTTGACACATGTCAACTGCAGGGTTGTACCTTCGAGAAGATTAGGATCTTCTCGAGGATACAACAATGCAGATGACATATGGCAACACCCTTCTGCATTGATCGTTAAGATTTACACCTGAAACTTGATCAAGATTTCCCTTCGGGACTGGTTAGGACCATAGACAGGTTATGAGGCAGCCCTTTGAGACTCAGGGTACCTTGACACACGGGGTTAACATTGGTTGACCCAGTATGTCAGCTTACCCCTAGTCTTCAAGGGCATCCTTATAACGTGAATTATGATATTAACCCGATCCAGAGTGAAAACTTGGGGCAAGGGGACTGACAGAAGTCAGTATAAGATGTTCTATATAACATTGGAGTGGGGTGAAGGACGTATTCTAGATTGATGAGTATGCCATCAAGGAATAAGTAACATGAACAGTATGTTTCAAATCTTTGGCCAAAGTATCGCAAGCTGCTGATTGCGTTGTCCTATGTCACCTAGTCTAAGGAACGTGATGCCGATGAATAATGGTAACAATTATTCAGATAGGTTCCTTGGATAGAGCACTCAGAATCCCAGATTAGGGAAGAGAACCATGAGAATGAAGTGTTCTGTTGAAAACACCAAACTCTAAGATACACATGAATAGATCGGTAGTTCACCGAGTCATGGAATGAATAGATCGGTGGTATACCGAGTCATTACAGCTACATATGGTTATCTGTTATAAGAATGATTGTTATGATCTGTGTGTTCTAAATTATGTATTTAGAACTAGAAAACACTAATAAAAAAAAAAATCTTGTTCTAATGTATTAAAATGCATATGTAGGTTTACTTTGACAAATGTGACTAAGAGCTTATGGTGCAAACTACCCTTCTCCTTCACCATGCAATACTTCCAAGAAGGGGTCAACCGGTTCAAGGAGGCCAAAAGGCTAAGGTTCGACCTTATTGAAGTTGGACAAGACCACTGTGAGATGTACCAAAAGTTTGTGTACCCTAATAAGCACACGTACATATAGAAGTATGTCTCTGAAAAAGTACAAATGATGGAGCCAATAACACTTCCAATCATTGGAAGGGCTGTAGAAATGGTATATCTATGCATAAGGCATAAGTTTTAGAAAGCCACCTATCTAGAACGTGATGTCTCCATTCCAAAAGACCCCACAGATCAGAAAAAGGTTACGCCGAAGAAGTGGGGAAGAGAAAAGTTGCAGGAGAAGAAGGCACCAAGTGTGGAGACCACACAATTAGTGGGTG
The DNA here is from genome assembly GCA_019776745.2 of Taxus chinensis. Lineage (NCBI taxonomy): Eukaryota > Viridiplantae > Streptophyta > Pinopsida > Cupressales > Taxaceae > Taxus > Taxus chinensis. Next base: position 88,163 of record JAHRHJ020003274.1, read on the forward strand.
TGCCAGAAGCATTCACAAAACCTAGCACTTATGTACATAAAAATAATTCCCTAGTCAACGAAAATATCTTAGAAGAAAAGGCACTAGAGCATGAAGATACCCTCACACATGAAGAGTCACTAAAGAAGCTGTGTCCTATTAAGGAGAAGGAGAAAGAAGAATATCCTATATTGGAATCACCAGTTAGGAAGAAGTAGAAGGTGGCAGACTTAGAGAAGATAGAAATCTTAGATGCCTATAATAGTGATAAGGATGATGACAAGACAAAAGGAGTTCAAGACCATCTGGTATACAATATACATGACTCTGAGGAAGAGGAAATGAAGAGAATAATGACAAAAAAGATGAAGAGGATAATGATGGAGAAGAAGAAGAGGATCAAGCCAAGTGGGTGAGTGAAGAGGTAACCACCAAAAACTAAGGAACCCCAAGCCTAACCAAGGAACAAGTGGAGAAAGCCACAGAGAGAAGTAGTGGGCATCATGAAGGATTTGGTGGAACATGAGTTGGAGTGGAGCATGGATGAAATAGTCAAGAAGATGGAAGAAGAAAGCATTGGGAAAGAATATGACAACGTGAGGGGAATCCCAAGTTGGCAGTAAGATTCCTAAAATCTACATGAATAGGTGGGAAAGGCGTAGTGGTGGCATAAGAGAATGGATTGGGGTACATTAACGATCTAAACAAGGTGCTACATGCGTGCCTCTAAAGAACTGTACTAATAGAGCAACTCTTGGCTATGCCATCATTTGATGAAGAAGGTGCATATCGCCAAACTAGGAAGATGTTATCTTGGGAATTAGAGTCCCATGTGGATGAATATGAGTTTGAATTAAGCCAGAGAGAGTTGATGAAGGTTTTAGAAACAAAAGGAGTAAATCCCTTCGTGAACTCTCAGAAATTATTAGATGAGTAGGTCTACAATGCGGTAAAAAAAATTTCAGTTGAGATTGAGTCCATAGCATTTGGAAGGAATGAAAGAGTGAGATTCCTGGAGGAGGAATTGGAGAAGGAGAAGAAGGAGCTTGTTGAGAAGAGTAAGGAATTAAAGCATGAAGATATTATCATTGCATAGTAAAGGTGTGAACTAAAAGAGGAGAAAACAAGGGTGTGTGAGCTACAGAAGAAGATTGAAATGATTACGGGTGTTACCATTTTAAAACATCCTGTCTTAGCACCACTTGAACAAAAATATGAATCAAACTTGTAGTTTTTGGAGGATTTGACCCACATCCTCATGATGGAATGTTGACCACTTTCCTTAGATTCTATAGAAGAGACATTGGCACACCAAGTAAATGAGGTAAGTTGAAGGTTTTCGAGATTGTTTCTCAATATACTAAACTCCTTATAGAGGTAAAGGATTCCACACAAGTCGTATAAGATGTATATGACAAATGTGTTGATAGAGATAGAGTGGAAAGCATCCTGGTCACCATTCTTGAAATGGAACTCAAGGATTCTCAAGAAAATAATAAGGGAAACATGGCAGAAAGAGATAAAATCCTAGCTCAAGTAGAAAATAAGTTAGAGGATATCGAGACCTTGCGAGGCTCGATCAAAAGCTGACCAAAATAATTATACCCCCAGATCACCCACAGGATGGATGTGCTTGAAGACTTGGGAAAATAATTGGAGAGTATTTTTCAAGAAAATGAGTGCCAAAGGGGAGGAATTAAGTTTTGAGGAGGTGAGTTCCTTAGTCGGAGACCGCTATCAGCAAGTACAAAATGAGGTTGACGCTTGGAAAATGATAGAGGTAGAAATAGGGAAGGATTTCCTGTTGGTGTGTGGGATCCTACATGTCCTCCACACACATATGGAGGGTCATCTCATAGGGGTTAGGTTTAGGGTTTCTTGTGTGTCATGCACTAGGGATACGCAGCACCCTATATGTATCCCTTCATTTTACATTTATGAGTATGCCAAGACACTTCGCTGTCTTTTTTCTATGTGTAATATTTGTTCTGTTATATAAGCTCTTCCATTGATTGATCGATTCCTCCTTGTGATTATGCTGGAGCTATTACATTTCCTTCAGAATGAAAATTTATCGTGGTGCATAGTTTTTAATACAATTCTTGCCAACTCTTTTATGCTATCAGATCGAGGTTGGCTAAACGTGCATTTGTCATCTAAGTTGTGATTACTCTTGGTTTCGCTATTTTTACTCCTCGTGCAAGTTTTTCAATTATTACATTTCTGGAAATTTATTACTAACGTTCTTAACAAGTTGTTCTTGGAAAGTTTTCAATTTTTAATGTGTCCTTTGTGCATGTACAGATCTCCTTGAGTTTTCAGGGTTTGTACAGATAAATTTAGTTAGTTGCAACTACATTTGGAGATAATTTAAAAATGGAGCTTATTTTTTTCTGGTTTTTTAATTTTTATTAAACTGGTATTTTTTTAATCTCTATTTTTTTGTGTTTTTTGTTGTCTTTTGTAGAACAGAGGTTTAAATTTGTGTTGTTTCTAAGCCTAGTGAGTCATTTTGTGTTTGGGAAATTTGTGTGTGTATTGGCCGAGCCACATTTTTTTAGCGAGCTGCATTTTTGAGTGAGTCATGTTTGTGTCGAGCTCTATTTTCCCTACCCCCGCTCGCAATCTCTCTACTCTGTCTCCTTTCCTAGACCGTGCTTACCCCCACATCCCTGTTGGCTCACCCTAATGCCTGGCCCTCACTTTCCCACTCACCTACTCTTTCACTAGTGTTTTTTCTTTGTTGGAGCCCCCCCATGCATGTTGTTGTTTGCACATGCAGCTCCTCCCAATGCCAACACCACTGTGGGTTTTTGTCACTCTGTTAAGCCCACAACTATTCTAATGGACCTTACACTTGTGGCTCGTATCACTCCACATCTGTTCCATGCACAAAGTAGCCAAACCGTGCTTTTTAGCTTTTAGTAAGTTCACGTTAAAAAAAAGCAAAAACTCACTTTTTTTTTTCGTAACTTTCCTTTTTTTTGGTAAGTTCATTAAAATTCCTTTTGGTGGGTGCTTTTTACAATGGTAAGTTTTTTAATATTCTATTTCTATTAAGATCTAGTAAAGCTAAAAGAAATGATCTTCTATTAATATATATTAATAGATCTTAAACAAAAAATTCTAAATTGTAAGTGGAAACAATTTAAACTTGATTTCAAAAAAAAGGTAAAGTATTTAAGATATTTAATTAGATCTTAATTGTTTTTATTATTTGAAATTAATTAGATTTAATTTAATTAAATCTAGTTTTATTAATTTCAAATCTAACCTTGCACCTATTTATGATGTAGTAGTAAATTAAAAATTGTTCTTTCAATTAACACCTTTTTTCATCATTTTCTTTAAAACTCCAATAGCTCTAAAAAATAGCAAAAATCAGGGGCATTTCCAAATGGTAATTTTTTAAAGGCGTTCTTGTTGATTTTTTTTTTCACTAATCGTGTGCTCAAGTGTGTGCAAGCATCACTATAAGAGCACATGTTATGTCCTTCTGAGCTGCTTTTTCTTGGCATTCTGAAGATAATCTATGAACTCATCTTGAGTTCATTTAAAAACCTTGTCTTTCACCATTATTATTGCTAGCGACTAGTGAGCGCGTCCGCCATAGTCTACAGCAAGGGGGGTTTCCTTTTTACGACATGAGACGTTTTTTTCTCACCACCCAAGGATTGGCTTTCACCTCCTTCCTAGTCTTTTTGCAATTGTGCTTGTTTACGGTGTCCTACTTTGTTGCGCTCCACGAAACACTATTGTGATCTCCTCTCTTGCGCATTATTACGCTGATTTCAAGATGATTTACCAAGTGTTTCAAACCGCACGCACGGACCCAATTGTAATCAACGCACTAAACTATAAAGTGCTGAAAGCTAGGAGGTTGTTATTGTCCTAGGTGGTTGTGTTTCTTGTGTCTACATTTCTTTCATTCTCTCTCTCTCTTCACTATGGATGCACTTTAAATTCCCTTACTTATGTTGTTTAACTTTTTCGAATGGAGATCAAAAATAATAATGAAACTAAGGGGGTAAAAGGGTTATTCCGCATCACCATGGGAACTGAGACTGAACCAGATGACGAACCTAAAAAATCTAAGTGGTTAAACCATAGTGATGAAGCTTTAGGTCTTCTTTGCATGTCCATTTCTCTTGACTTGCTCTTCCACATTGAGGCGTCTGAAACACCTAAATCTGCGTGGCAAATGTTGGATGTGAATGTTTGGGACAACTAGATGACATGAGAGCGCATGAGTTGGAAAACGAACTACTAGGGTTAAATCCTAGTGACTTTGAAAACCTACAAGCATTTCTTCTCAAATATTTGTCCACACTAGATTACTTGTTAAAGGAATGTCAAGTAGAAAAGAAAGATTCTCAACTGATCTTGTCAATTCTCTCTAAGTTAGGTCCTCGAATATTCTGTCTTTGTGTCAAATTTTGTAAGCTACAAAAGCTACCTTGGGTAGTACTTGGACTATGGCCCCTCCTTTGACAATTTTTCGTCCCAACTCATTCGAGAACAGGACAAACTCATTCAAATGGGGTCTCTCAAGTCCAAGTCACATGCCCTTGTAGCAAGTACTAGTAAGGGAAAGAAGACTAAGAAAAGAAGAAAGAAACAAAGGACCAACCTAAGAAAGAAATCAAGACCAAACCTAAAAATGACACAAACACTTCGACTTCTGAGCCTAAGGCACAGAAAAAGCAAGTATTTGTGTTCCTATTGCAAGAAGTCTGGTCATAATGAGCACCACTATTTTTGAAAATAGATTGATCACTTATCTCATTTACTTGAGAAGAATAAAATAAGTGTTCCTGAATCCATAAAACAAAGTGCTCCGAAGGTCAAGTCTTCTGCTGTAAAATGTGCTAAAAATGATAAGAAGAAAGGAAAGGCCATTGTAGCCAGAGTTGCTCCTTCATCGACATGGATTATAGATTCCGGTGCCTTGCATCACATGGGTTCTTCGCATGTTGAGTTTTCCAACATCGAACCTTGTGGAATGTCCCAAATCATGATGGGTAATGACACGACAGTGTCAGTTTCCGGTAGTGGATCGGTAGAGATGGATAGGGGAACATTTAACCAAGTGTTGAGTGTTCCTGATCTCTCTACCAATCTCCTATCGGTTTACCAAGTTACTCACCTTGGTGAACGAATGAGAGTGGAATTTGGTCTTAACTCAGTGATTATTTGTGATCTTAACAATGACACTACAGTGGCTGAGGGAAAGGTAGATCACCATTCACAATTGTACACCTTCTCCCACTTTACTTCTGATTCTACGCCCACTACCTTGCTCACTCATGCAAATGAGGTTAGTAAGTTATAGCATGAGTGTTTCAAACATCTAAATTATCTCTACCTTAAACAATTGAGCCAAAATGAAATGGTCAATGGGTTGCCTCACGTCAAGTTTTCTAAGGGTCTTTGTGAGGGTTGTACCCTTAGAAAGCATCCTGAAAAGAACTTTGACAAAGAAAAATCCTGGAGAGCCACTCGTCTTTTGGATCTTGTTCACAGCGATGTTTCTGGTCCATTTCCTTCTCCTTCATTTACTAGAGCTCTTTATGTGCTAACCTTCATTGATGACTATTCATGATATACTTGGGTATATTTTCTTAAGCTTAAGTCTGAAGTCTTTGAACATTTTCAAGACTTTAAGGCTCTTGCTGAGAAACAGGCAGAATGGTCTATCGAGGTTCTTTGAACTGATAATGGAGGTGAATATGTAAATAATAGGTTCATGGATTTCTGTACTTCTAAAGGGATCTCTTTACATCATACAGTTGCTTATAGCCCTTTGCAGAATGGAGTCGCAGAAAGAAAGAACCATACTCTGAAGGAGATGGCCACTTGTATGATTCACTCGAAGTCTCTTTCTCCGCAGTATTGGGCCGAAGCAGTGAATTGTGCAAATTACATTTAGAACTGGGTTCCACACAAGGCGGTAAGAGGGATGCCACTCTTTGAAGCCTGGTTTGGATGCAAGCCTAATGTTGAGCACTTTCGAGTCTTCAGATCCAAGGTTATGGCTTAGATTCCCAAGAAGAAATGCAAGGCCTTGGAACCACAATCCAAACCTTGTATCTTTGTAGGGTATCCTGATGGCATGAAGGGATATCGATTGATGAATCCTACTTCTCATGAGCTGTATATTGAGAGAAGTGTTAAGTTTGATGAGTCTGCTTCAACTTCTACTTCTCCACCTATTGAGGTTCTTCAACTTACTGATTCAGATTCTGACTCATCAGATGATGATGTTGTTGAGCGTGCTCCTCTCCTTGATCCTCCCGACCATCAAACCCTTTGAGTCTTCTAATTCTAACAGTAGTGATGATGAGGACTATGTCCCTTCTCACTCAAGTGAAGAATCTTCAGACTCTGAGCTTGATCCTCCTGGTCCCCTTTGGGCCAGGAAAACTTTGCAAAGTGCTAGAGATTTAGTTGGAGATACTTCGGATATGAGACGTACTCACTCAGATTTCGTTGGACCCCACTCTTTCTTCACCTTGCTTCAGATCCACAGTCTTTCTGGGAGGCTTCTGGTATTCTTGAGTGGGATTCTGCTATGGATGAGGAGTATTCCTCTCTCATGAAGAACGATACTTGGGATCTTACCCCTCTTCCGAAAGGAAGAAAAATCATTCGGTGTAAGTGGGTGTTCTGAACAAAGTATGGAGTAGATGGAGATGTCAAAAAGTTTAAAGTATGATTAGTAGTAAAGGGTTTCTCCCAGATAGCTGGGGTTGATTATACAGAAACCTTTGCTTCGGTTGCGAAGATAACTTCTATTCGACTAACCCTAGCCATTGTCATAGCAAACAGATGGAAAGTCCATCAAATGGAAGTTAAGAGTGCCTTTCTTCATGGTGACCTAGAGGAAGAGATCTATATGGAACAACCTTCCAACTTATGTCCAAGATCCCTCCTCTTGTTTTGTAAGTTAAAGAAGTCTCTTTATGGCCTTAAACAAGCCCCTCAGGCTTGGTATGCCAAGATGGACTCTTTTTTACTTACATTAGGGTTTACCAAGTGTCACTCTGATCCAAATTTTTATATTCTATGGCAAGATGACTCCATACTCATTCTTGTTCTATATGTTGATGACTTGTTGATCATAGGTAGCTCTTCCTCTATTATTGATTCTGTGAAGATCGCCTTAGCCAACAAGTTTTCCATGAGTGACTTAGGTCTTCTTCATTACTTCCTTGGGATCCAGATTTCACAATCTGACTCGGGAATCTTGATTTCATAACCTAAGTATGCTCTTGACTTGCTAGCTCATTTTCAGATGTCTGATTACACGTCTTCTCCTACTCCTTTTTTTTCTGAGGTTAAATTGGTTTCGGATTTCTCTACTCCCTTGGTTAATGGTACTCTTTATCGAAAGTTGGCGGGGAACTTGATTTACTTGACTCACACTCAACCAGATTTATCGTATGTTGTTGGGATCGTGTCCAGAATCATGCAGGAGCCACATGAGCTGCATTAAAAAGTAGCTAAACGGATCCTTCATTATGTTTGTGGCACCTATGTTGATGGCATTCACTATTATGGAGGGGTAGATATTGACTTGATTGGGTTCACAGATTCTGATTAGGTCGGTGACTTTCATCAGAAATCTACTTCTGGCTACAGTTTCTCTCTTGGTTCGGGTCCTATTAGTTGGTCTAGCAAGAAACAGAATGCAATTGTGATATCATCTACAAAGGCAGAATACAGAGGAGCAGTTAACGTTGCCACAGAAGCTATTTGGCTACAGGGTATTCTGACAGAGTTTGTCATCCAATTTCAGTGGCCTACCATTATCTATTGTGATAACATGAGCATTATCTCCATTTGCAGAAATCTAGTTCAGCATTAGCAGATGAAGCACATTGAGATCCATATGCACTTCATACGAGAGCTTATTCATGATGGTATCATCAACATTCAGTACATTCAAACAGCTGATCAGATTGCAGATTTATTCACCAAGCCCTTCACTGAGATGAAGTTTCTTCACTTACGGTCTTTTCTTGGGGTGAGGTCTTCTGCAACTACCCATCTTCTTCAGGCTATGTAGTCCTTCTTTTCTTCTTCTTCTTCTAGGAAGATTGTGTTTATATATGGGCACCTTATCAGGCCTTTCGTTTCCGGGCCCCATTGGCACATGTTTCTTAGTTATTTAGGGGTGTCTTCCCTTTCCGTCTGACTCTCATTGTTGTTACCCTAGCTTTGATGAAGGGGGGTGTTAGTGTGAGTTATCCTATGTGTTCTCCTCTCCTATTGGAGGGTCATCTCACATGGGTTATGTTTAGGGCTAGGTTTAGGGTTTCATGTGTGTCATGCACTAGCGTTACTCAACACCCTATATGTACCCATTTACTATTCATTTATGAGCAAGCCAAGACACTCCCTATCTTTCCTCTATATGCAAGCTTTATTTCTGTTGAGCAAATTCTTTCATTACTGGTCAATTCTTTCTTGCAATTACGCTGGAGCTAGCATGATTCCGTTGGAGTGCAACTATTTTGTGGTGCCTCATTTCCGATTCGATTCTCAAAAACTATTTTCAGACGATACATAATGTTCAACACAGTGTGGTATAGTCATGACCCTATTGTACGGTCTTAGATTAGGCTCAAATAAAAGTAAAAATCAATAACAAGATTCCATAGATCTCTGTAAAAAAAGGCTCAAAATCCAATCAAAGAGGTCAAATAGTGAAAGGTTAAGTTCAATTAACTAATAAAGAGAAAATTAACAAAATAATGATGCCACTAATATCTTCATTCATTGTTCAAAACTCATGTATATAACAAACTAACAAAATCATGATGTAATAATAATTTTGTGCAAATTTTTGTGTCTACATCCCTCCTTATGCTAGAGAAGTAAATTTATTATTGTAAAGGAAAAATGAATTCATACATGTGAGAGTGTTGAATAAAGAAACATACAAGTGTGTTGATAGAAAACAACCAATTATAGTGAACAACGTGAGTCATCGACTGACCCACATGGAGATACAAGAGAAATGTGGTGTAGGTGTCAAAAGGGATATCATAGTTGTGGATAGAAGTGTTTGTAAACATGGAGATTTGAACTTGGTAGATTTTTAGGGTTGGGGGTGGTCAAATCCCCAACAAAGTGCTTGATTTTCTAATAATGTGGGACTTGGTTGTTCCCAACACTAAGGAAAGAGTTTCACAGGGCTAAATAGCTTGCCTCCAATAACACTTCTCATAATGGGACCACACCACTGTAGATGGATCTAGGTCTCAAAGGGAATGACATCTCATTTCCCCCACCATGTATTATATGGATGCATATTGTGATATGGGTGTCTATACTATGTTTGAATATTTATAGATTGCCCCGAGTATTCATAATAAATACAATGGTATTTGGTACGCATTGTTTTTAGGCAATCACGAGTAACCATTTGTTTGTTGAGATTACGTTGTTTTGTGTGATGAAAATTGTCCTTACATAACCAACTTTCTAAATTCATATGAATTTTGTGTGAGAGAGGATAGCCATTCATAGCTAACCCATTGTACTTTGCTTAATGATTTGTAGGATATGATATATTTGCATATCTAACCCATTGTACTGTATTTAGTGATTTATAGATGAAAAAGATGGAGTGGATGACCTTGCATAGTCAGCCCCATATATTTTTTCCTCCTTTCAGCGGACGGAAACTAAAAAACACAAGTGATTGACTCAACAATGAGTATAAAATGAGAAAGATTGATAGATATCGTAGTGCAATAAATAGGAATTATAGAGTGTATAATGAGAATTGTTGATATGGTGTAAAAGAGCCAATGATATGCAATATATTGTAGGCGTGTAACACATAGTGCTAATATCATAAGTAATCAAGGAAATTTTTGTGTAGACATGAGAATAAGTGCAAAACAGGGTAATTATATATCGAATCGGAAATGATGAGAAACATGATTACAGTGTTACAAATGGCATGCAAAATAGGCCGCCAAAGCCTAAGATATGGCCCGCACATCTGTAGGGCCTGAATTAACTAGATTGCCTAGATAGTGAATTAGGGTGTATAAATTCCACCAGTAAAAAGTTACTATAAATAGTATAGTGAAAAAGTAAAAGTGTGATAGGATCTCTGAGTGGGTGATGATGTCAAGAGATAGAGAGGTTATGTAGACATGATTTTGAGCATGTGACTGATATAATTCAATTACATACGATGAATGAGTTGGTAATTACATTTAATGTTGGTGATTTTGACATGCTAAATAGGGTGGATTTTCCCATTTTTTGAAATTTGTAAATTTTGTTGAAATTGTGCATACAATGACAAGACCAAACCGAATGTTTTGGTTTTGACCTTTGTTCAAAACCATATGGAATTGTATAGTTCCCCTAAACTGTATGGTCTAGACATGCACTATCATAAATGACCTAGATGTGGGTGTTAGTTGTTGTACGTGACGTGGACATGAATTTTTACATTTTTATTGATGTATGTTGAGATTTTTTCAATGTTGTGATGATCTGCCACAATGTTTATTGCATTTTTTTGTACTTGTAGAGAAATATCCACCCATAGTATTTTTGTGTTGGTTGACACATGATGACCATATTTGTGTTGGGTCTGGATGATGCAGGATGGGATGTGTTATCCATTTTTTACCCCTCAGGCAAAATATGGACAAACACGATCTTCCACACTAAGAAAATGGAGGGGTATGATTCAGTCTTGGGAGATTGTATTTCGAGGTTGGCTGAATAGGTTGAAGTAGGCCAAGCACATTGTAGATAATTTCACAAACGAAGAAGCTCCAAGTCCAAAATTTAGACTTCAGAGGTGATTGGCAGATCCTTCTTGGAGGCAGTGAAGTAGGTAAAAAATAAGTAAAAAAGGCCTGAAAACCTGAAGTTTGAAAAGGCTTGGGGGTTTTTTGTGTGGTCAAATCCCTTTTCAGGGTCAGCAGCATGGAAAAATGAGTAGAAGGTCCAAAACTTGAAGTCTAAAATTTGGACTTCGAGGTTTCAAAGTTTCAGAGGTTTCAATGAGCGCAAGAGGGCAGGTGAACAAATGAAAAAATCCTGAAAATCCCCAAAATTTTGAAACCCTATGTCTGAAATTTCGGCCTTTGCGGAATTTCATTGGAGCTTCGGAGGTTTCATGTGCCCAAATGGATAAACAAGTCCCAAAAACTCGAACCCCAAAGTCCCAAAAAACCCGAACCCCGAAGTCCCGAAAACCCGAAGGTACAAAATCCCATAAACCTGAAATCCCAAAAAAATATAAAAGGTCTCTAAAACCTGTAAATCCAAATTTCAGACTTCGAGGTTTCAGATTTTTGGAACTTTGAAGGCCTCAAAACACGAAAATCACAACTTAAAGTCTGAAACCTGAAGTCTAAATTTTGAACTGTCAGAAGTTTTGGGGTTTCAGAGGTTTCACGACCTCTCGAGTGATGAACAGTAACCCGATGTCTTTGAAATGGAAAGTTCCAAAGTTCCGAATTCCAAATGTCTAAAATTTCAGACATCGGAGGTTGCGAGACAATTTCGGAGTTCGAAAAGGAGCAAAGACAACTTTCGCAATTAATGTAGTATGGCACAGTAAAATCTTCAAATGGCCATAACTAATTTGATTGGGAGCTTGGATTTGCACAACAAAGGACATTTTTTGGAACATATCTTAGTGTCCTCTACACAACTATGACTGGTTATCTTAATTTAAGTGAGACTAAGTTATTCAAAATGAAGAAATACAGTCCGCCATTTTAGGGGGTGTTTCTAGGTTTCTCACCTACCACAATGATGAAGGCATGGGTTTCCTTTCTTGCCCAAAAAGGCATAGTACATGGAGACATGGGTTTTGTAGTGGCACCCATCATTGTTGCAGGTGAATTCAATGCATTTTAGGGTGTTTGAAGCAAGATTTCAAATTCTTGTCTCTCCCTTCTCTCATTCTTCCTATATAACAGGAGGGAATTTTGTTCTAATGTTGGACTCTAAATAATTATTATTTAGAGCACACATTCCATTTATATTAATGTTCTCTATTCTCATATTCATAATATGGAACACACATTCCATCCCATTCAATTTCATAACAGATAATGTAATTTTTGCCTCTTATATTATAAGCATTGTATCAAATCTGTAATAATACAAGTTTGTGGATTGTCAACTAAGATATCTTGTGTTCATGACTCGGAGTTTGAACTTCTGATCTCTCATTTCATGACTCGATTTCTTACCAATCCTTCATGTTAACTCAATGTACGGTATACTAAGTATACTTGGTTCTTTTACCCTTTTCGGGGTATTGAAGTGTTTCGTTTAAGAGGCCTATCTGAATATTTTTTACCAATATTCATCTGATATCCTGCATCTTAAACTAGGTGACGTATGAAAACGCAACCAACAATTTGCGATACTTTGGCCAAATATTTTCACATGCTTTGCATGATCATATTCCTAGACGACATACTCGTCAATGGAATACGTCCTTCACCCCACTTCATCTATTATCTAGAATGGTTTTCACTGACTTTTGTGAGTCCTCTTGTCCAAGGTTTAACCATAACTCAGATTAGCAACATAGATTGGTATAGAGGGCCACTCGCGGTCACTAAGGGCACATATCCAGATAAGAGGTTAAATACTTTCTTATCTTCTTAATTTAAGATTCAATTTCAGCAACCTTGTTGATTTTCTAATCTCTTCGATCATTATGGTTGCTAGTCATAAATGACTTATGGTTGTCATGTAGATTAATCTACAACCAATCCTTCTTCTTGAAGGTTTGTATGTCATTCTTTAGTTTCTTAACTTTAAGTTTCAAACTAACATTCCAAACCAACTTAACAGCAGTAAGACTAACTTAACTTGACCAAATTTATCCATGGCTGAATTTAGATTCTGATTTCTTTATAATAGACTTCATTAAGATGAAGTCTATTTCATGTATATATATTTTCATTTTCAGTTACCTTATTTTAGGATTAAGGTTTACTAAGAAGAGGTATAGATTCCCTCTTTCCGAATATCCCTTGAGTATGATACCCAACAAGATCATAACGAAATATTTATTCCGAAGACTAATTGTCTTTCCTTTAGCATATGTTAGTTAGGGTCCATTGCAACAATTCACTTATACATAAACCATATGTAACTTTACTCTTCTATTAGTGTCAATTATTAATCCATATTGACCTAGTTGAATATTCATCTATACATGCCAACTTAGAAGTTGCATTTAAGAGAAGAATAGAGTATCAAATCCCTCTCTCTTTATTTCATATGAGTACAACGAGAATGATTCAAAACATATAGGTTTACGAGAGAATAAGAATAAGTTTACAATCCCCTTTAAAGTATGCCCAAAAGATAATGACACATCAAATATCAATAACACTCAATCCTTTTTCATTGATCAAACAAAATACATATTTTACAGGTCTAAACATTTCAGACATCTTTCATGTCATTCTACATTGATAAATTCAAGTAAAATTTACAACTTTTCCCTTTTTCAATTACATCTCAAAAGAATAATAATTCCTCATTAAAAATGCAGCCTTTAAGTAAACACAGGAAGCATCATAAAAGAACTTGTCTTCTTTTATCACTTACGAATCCATCTGCAAAAATTGCTAGCACGGGTCAGTTCATCGAACTGAGCATGATAAGCACTAAACATTAAAACGATGTGCTTTTGACTAACTGTCTCATAAAAAAACTATTCTTTTATGAAACATTTAAGCAATTCAGATAGATATCTCATAAGAAATAAGAATCAAAAAGGGGAGATCACATGAACAATCCACATTACTTCAAGTAAGATCATGATCAATCAACATTCTTAATTCAACAATTTCATAAGAAAATCTACAACAGATAAGTAATATTACATCCCAATTTACTTATCTATTTCATACTATAATGTCTATAGTTCATTCTTGATTCAAACAAAGTGTTCAAAGAAGAATATTAACTCTAACAATTCTTAGAAGAGAATTATCTAAAGAAGTAATGAATTACAATTCACATCTTTTAACATACTCTTCATACCATACCAAAAAGAATGGAATTTCATTCCATCTTTAAGAATTCCATTTTTTCCAAAAGGGATTTATGATGGATCAACTACATTCCTATTCAAGAATTCCTTTCCTTCTATTACTCACTGTAGGCTTACCCACTCAATTTCCAGGTTTAATGCAGAAGAGGGAAAGTGAATAGATGAATTGAAACAACCTTTTGTCATCCTTCAAGTTCATGAAAACAACATTGTATTCAACAAAACTCAAAGAGAGAAAAGAAAATGTAATCTCCTTTAGATTTTGAAGAAAAACAGCGATGCATACCTAGCTCAGAAATAGAGAAAAGATCTCAGTAATCCCTTCTATTAAAGAAAAATTAAACATAGTCAATATTCCAAGAAGGCCAAACCGATCCTTTCCTAACAACATCCAAATTCAACAACCACCGCGACACAAACAGAATAGTTGAAATCTAATCGATATATGAATAAACAACTGAAACTAGTAAGACAGAGCCGAAAGAGGGCTTCTCATCAAATAAAGAGAACAATCACTGTGGCAAAAAAATGATACAAGTTTTCAAGCAACAAGCTCAGTAACTAATTCCTTAGCTTCATTTCAGTAAATATAGCCTCTACCCAAATGTTCCCTTAATTCCTAAATAGAGAGAGACTTATAATATATATATTATATGGCCAAAAGGATGAATACAAGTTACAACTAAGCGACCATGTACCCACTTTATAGGGGTTAAGGAAACAGTAAAAAGGTAATAAGGATAGAATTCCAACCCTATTTCAAACAAGATGTAGAAAAATCAAAAGGAGATTCAACCCCAATTTGGTTCCTAAAATTGAACAAAAGATAGAAGAGTAAAATAGAACATTCCAACTCTTTCCCCTCAAATAACCAAAACTGAACTAATTCCATGTTCCACTACAATAGTCGATTTTCACATCAACATCTACAAATGTAAATCAAAAGGTTTTCCACAAACCATTTCATACATACAGGTAAGAGAACAACAAGAACTTCTACCAATTGTTTCAAATGGATACACAAGAATCCACAGAATTTATTCATACCAAGCACAATAAGACTTCCTTATTGTTATTTTCAACAAGTTTGATTCCATAAAATAGAGGCTACCAACAACCATGACAGTGAAGGGTCAAACTGGAGTGACATAGACTGAAACTACTTCAAGAGTGCTAAGGTTGTCTTCCTTCAAATCATTCTAATAGAGATTTGTAACTCAAGCATGCAAGGTTCAGAAGTAATAAACTCATTTCTATTACATCTAACAAATGTGAATCTACCCAATGTAGAATCCAAACCACTGTTCCATTATAAATCAATAGGAACAACAAGATTTGAAGCAACTCAAGCTTCAACAAAAGACACAACATTTTATACTTTCCTTTAACAGAGGAAACAAACCATATCAAATCTTTTCCCAACAATTTTTCCTAATCCATTTTACACAGGAAGTCAGAAGTCCACATGACTTAAGAAACAATCCAGTTTCAAATAAGATAAACATGATTTACTCAAACATGCATCAAGAAAATACCCATATCAATTCTTTTTCCAAACAACAAACTTAAACAGAAGATCACAACAAAAATACACCAAGGCATTCCACAGAACCTGTCGTTTCTATGAGAGTAGATTTCTTTTAATGAAGATGTTTAATAAAAAGTAGAACTATTTAATAAGATGATCCTATCATGCCTGATAAAATTTCTTATTGATTTGCAGAATATCTCTAGTTGTGCTTCTCAAGAATCTCTTGTTTTCAAATAACATCAATAGTCAAATCTCCCAGCTACCTCCATGTTTCCATAGGTTCAGAAATAGTTCGAGGATGCTCAAGATCACTATGGGTTGAAAGAAATAGACTTGCTAGTTCGAAGAACCAAAACCACATGCAGAGAAAAAACCAGAAAGACCAGAATGACCAACAACTTCCACAAAACACCCTTCTCCTCTTTCCTAGGTGGTTTCTTCGCCAAAATCAATTCCATTGAATGCATTGAATGAAAATTCCCTCTCTTTTCTTATGCCACTGCCACTTCAAATTTGGTGAAGTTGATTTCAAAATTTAACATGCATTTTAAATTTAGCAATGATGCCAGCTAGGCATCCTACCTACCTTCCTTGCCTCCGCCAAACTTGGCAAATTAAGATGTAAGGACTGAGATTTAATTCTCATTAATACCTTAGAAACCACCACCACTAACCTTCCATTTGCCATGTAACCCATAGGTCCCCTTTAGGCTTAGTAATAGTTTAGGTCACCTTAGCATTGGTTAGGTTTCCATCTTAGTTCTTAGGTTAGTTCAAAACTCACAACCAAATAACATACCATCTTAGGTTAGGTCATAACCCCCCCTTAGGTTAGAATCCATATAGGGTAGGGAACTGCAACATAGTTTTAGGCGTCAACCGTAATAGTTTAGTAATAGGTCCTAGGTAAGTATTATTACCTTAGGTCAAAAATCCAATAGGGAAAACATTATAATTTTGGGTCAGATCCGAATAAACAAGCATTCTGACCAAGGTTAAGGCATTTGCCTTATTACCCCATAACAGATCCTTAATCTCCTCAAGCTGATCAGCGTTACAAAACATTAATAAAGGAGTTCCAAACTTACAGTTTGCAGCATGATGCCAAGTAAGGACACCTAAAGCCAGGTTCTTCACAATTTACAATAAAACATAGCTTGGTTCCATAATATGTTTCATTCAGCATGTCAATTAACAAGATGAAAATAAACAAGAACCGAATCATACCTTGGATTAATGGAATTGATTCAAGGTGTGCTGTTAACATATGGAAGATGTGAAAAAAATGGTACAGATTTAAAATTTATAATTCACAAAGTAGAATGGCTTCACTTCCAAGTAACATAATTACAACAAGCATGAATTCTGAATAGTAATAACTTATCCATTGCAAACATGATTTTCAACGTCAAAATAATACACCTTCCTAAGACAAATCACATGTCAACATTTGCAATGTCAAAGGTGGAAGTCATCATAGTAACAGTCATGACCAAGACGTTACATACCTTCCTCATTAAAAGAATCATCATCCTGATGATTCTTTTAATTAAACCATTAAATTTTTAGGACAAAAATTAATTATTGTCCTTCCATTCATATGTTCATAACATAACTAAATTTGAAAAATTAAAGTTTTCAAAATAGTATTTAAAATAGCTATCAAATAGTTCATTAATTGCTCAAGTTTGGTAGATTTAATATCAAAATATGAATAATTTTTTCAGATTTTACCAATTTTTAGAATCAATTTTGATTAAACAAGTATGGAAAAGTGGATCTCATATCTTCGAGATTTTCCCTGGTTGCACTTTATTCATTAAACTAGTCCCACTGGACCTTACATTGACCTATTTCATGATTTCTTAAGTGCAACTGGTGAGTTTCCAGCACTTAAATAGGCTTAACCATGATTATTCCTGGGTCTTGGACCTGTAAGGAATTCCAATTCAACACATGTAAGAAATCTAAAATGTATTTCTTAAGCAAAGAAATATAGAAAACATCATGCATTCATGATAAAGTAGGAGGTAAGCTAAACGATAAGCTACAGGGTTGATTACTTCAACAATTTCAAAGGGTCCCACATAACGAGGTGATAACTTGGAAGCCTTGCCAAAATTTATAGAACTCTTTTTCGGCTTAACCAAAAGAAAGACCTTCTAACCAAGTTCAAACTTCCTATCCACCCACTTTAAGTCTAAATAACTTTTCTACCTATCTGTAGATTCCTTTAAGCATTCACGAATCATTTTAACTTCTTGTTCCATTTTTGTAAGGATTTCTAGGCCTAATAACCTCTCTATCCTTAATGTTGTCCCATCCTAACAGGGGTTCTGCATTTCCTTTTGTATAATGCTTCGAAAGGTGCCATTTTTAGAGAGGCATGATACAGTGTTATTATAAGAAAAATATACTAATGGAACATACTCCTCCCATTTATATTGTTGATCCATGCAATACATTCCTAACATATCCTCTAAAACTTGATTAACTCTTTCAGTCTTTCCATCCATTTCCGGATGATATGCAGAACTAAAATTTAGCTTAGTTCCTAGAGATGCATTAAGCGTTTTCCAAAATCTTGATGTCATTCTTAGATCTCTATTCGATATGATCAATTCAATTACTCCATGTAACCTGAAAATCTCATGCACAAATATTCTTACTAACACAGGTGAATCATCCTTTAGATTACTAACAATGAAGTGTGCTAATTTTGTTAGTTTATCAACAACAACCAGAATAACATCATGTTTATTCTTTGACTATAGGCAATCCTTAAACAAAATCCATAGTTATCACTTACCATTTGTACTGCAGAATGCTGTGAGGGTACAATAAACCAGCTGGATGCATATGTTCTGCTTTAACACATTGACATTATAAATAGTGTGTCATCATGATTTCCATCACATCTTTTTCTTTTTCATCATTTCTAGAAATATTGTTGTTTTATATCAGCAAACATCTTTGTAATGCCAGGGTGTCTAGAAAAAGGTGAGTTGTGAAATTCAACTAAAATTTCTTTCTTAACTCATTTGCCAAAGGTATGTATACCCTGTTTTCAAACCGTAAAATTCCTTCATTGTCAAAATGAAAACCTTTATATCTCACATCATTTGGATTTGCAACAAGTGTTGTCTTTACTTACTTAAAATAAGAATCAGATTCCACGACACTTTTCACCTCATCCTTAAATTGAGTTCTCAATGTTATAAGAGCATAAATGTGCTTCCTATGACTTAGAGCATCTACTACTCTATTTTCCTTTCCTTTAATATAGCTAATATCAAAATCATACTGAGATAGTAATTCTAACCATCTTCGATGTCTTGCATTCAAGGTTTGGCTGAGTAAAAATATACTTCAACCCAAGATGCAGTTTTTATCAAAAGGCCTGCCGAAAGATAATGCCTCCATATTTTGCATGAACAATTAGCAAGTAGGTCATGTCATAAATTCATGTAACTTGTACTTTATAAGCTATGACTGGATCCTTTAGGAACCTCTTAGGCCCTCTCCAGATGCATCTACATCATAAAGTCATTTGGATCAACAAATAGGTCTTGTAGTTTCTTCTATGGAATCTTAAACTGCAAGTTATTTTCATTCCAAAAAATTCTTAGAAAAGATTATTTTCCATAAAATTTCTGCAGTTTTAGTATTTACTGCATACAAGACCCTTTTAATTTTGAATCTTCTAACTTCAAGAAACATTCTTGGGTGTGGGCCATTCTCAGTTATAGCTAATATCTTTCAAAACTGAATCAACCAACTATTCCATTCTTGCTTATAACATGACCCCAAATAGCAAACATAATGGGTGTGAATTACTTTCAACTTTCCTGTCATAGATGTGAACATTTATGACAACTGATTTGGTACAAATTTCTCTTTTCAAATCTCTCAGACTATCTTGTATTCTTACCTAAAAAATGATCCTTGCCACAAATTAAAAGCAGTAGGTGCATAAAATTGTCACATGCCCCTTCCTAGGCCAAATTTATTTATCCTTGAAATCATTCTGGCTTCCATAGGACTTCTGCCCATTATTATTATTCTTGACAAAGTTGTTCTGCATACTAGCAACAGGTTTTTGTTATTGTTTTCTTATTGTTATCAGTGGAAAATATAATTTTCATGTCAAACCTCTTCCAGGGTCCCTTTTAGGTGCAAGAGATGAAGAAGAGTTTGGAACCTTCCTTCTAATTTCCTCCCTATGAGTAGAGATTGCTCTTAATTTTTGTTCTTGCCTTATAGATTTTTCAACAACCCCTTCCATAGTGGTTGGACTATGAACATCCACTTCTCCTCCTATAATGAGATTTAATCCCATAATAAATTTCTATATCCTAAACTTCTCATCAGTTTGATACTGAGGCACGTACTTAAGGAGCTTAGTAAACCTTTCCCAGTACTTTGTTACAGTTAACTTTCCCTGGGATAATTTCTGAAATTCATTCATTTTCTAATCATAAAAAGTTGAGGTAACCACCATTTCCTAAAGTAACTTTTAAATTGATCCCAAGTTATGTCTACTTCGACAATATTCAACTCAGCCTTACGGCTATCCCACCATGAAGATGCCTCATGGGAAATATGATACGCTCCCCATATTGCTTTTGTTTCCTTAGAGAAGTTTCTTATAGAAAAGTACTTCTCCATTTCAGTAAGCCAGTTCTCAACCCCATCCCAAGTGTAGTTCCATCAAACTTAGGAGGACTTATTCTTTTTATATCATTGGTGAGTTCACTACTAATCTTGCCTTTTTATTTTTAGGCTGATTAGGTATGTTTACATTACTATTATCAACACTTGGATTCCCTCCATTGGTGTTTTCCAAGGAGGTGGCTAATCATCATTATCAACATCTTCTTCCTCCTCCTCATTTCCCATTACTTTTTGTTCCAGTACAGCCAGGTGATCTCTCATGTGTCAAGAGGGCAGTGAGGATCTCATCGATTTTTTGGGTAGTAGCTACTTCTCCACCATGGTGGCGGGTTTTTTGTAACATTTCCTCTTGTTCTAACCATTTTTTGTTTATAAGAAAATTTAAGTTTTTATCAGATTATGGAAAAAATAGGTCCAAGAGATTCAACCTTCATCTCTGATACCAAGATGTAACATTCCCATTTAAGACTTTAGAAACAAGGGCTTTTTTTTTGGAATAATGTTCTCTACTCTAAATAATTATTATTTAGAACACACATTCCATTTAGATTAATGTTCTCTATTCTCATATTCATAATATGGAACACACATTCCATGCCATTTGATCTCATAATAGATAACCATATGTAAGCTATAATGACTCTGATGAACTGTTTCATCGATCTCTCATTTCATGACTCGGTTTCTTACCGATCCTTCATGTTAACTCACTTTATTGTATAATAATTATATTGGGTTATTTTTCCCTTTCTGGATTATTGAAATTTTCTATTTAAGAGGCTTATCTAAATATTTTTTACCGATATTCATCTGATATCCTACATCTTAAACTAGGTGACGTAGGACAACGCAACCAGTAGCTTGCGATACTTTGGCTAAAGATTTTCACATGCTTTACATGATCATATTCCTAGATGGCATACTCGTCAATGGAATACATCCTTCACCCCCACTTCATCTTTTATCTAGAATGGTCTTCAGTCCTCTCTAAGGTTTAACCATAACTCAACATAGATTGGTATCAGGGTACATCCTCAATCGACCTAGGTTGATTGTGTGTGTCTAGTTACCTTCAGTCATCGGGACCTATACCAAACATGTCCCTAAAGACCTAGAGTGTAACCAAGTCAACAGTTTATGTAAACCTAGATGGTATAGATGTCAGACAACATTATGTCCTCATGAAGACCCAGTCTTCATGTGACATTAAGTTGGGTACCAACATACATCATCTAGAGTTATATATCTAGATAAGAGGTTAAATAATTTCTTATCTTCTTAATTTAAGATTTAGTTTCAGCAACCCTGTTGATTTTCTAATCTCTTCGATCATTATGGTTGCTAGTCATAAATGACTTATGGTTGTCATGTAGATTAATCTACAACCAATCCTTCTTCTTGAAGGTTTGTATGTCGTTCTTTAGTTTCTTAACTTTAAGTTTAAAACTAACATTCCAAACTAGCTTAACAGTAGTAAGACTAACTTACTTAACTTGACCAAATTTATCCATGGCTGAATTTAGATTCTGATTTCTTTATAATAGACTTCATTAAGATGAAGTCTATTTCATGTATATATATTTTCATTTTTAGTTACCTTATTTTAGGATTAAGGTTTACTAAGAAGAGGTATAGATTCCCTCTTTCCAAATATCCCTTGAGTATGATACCCAAAAAGATCATACGAAATATTTATTCTGAAGACTAATTGTCTTTCCTTTAGCATATGTTAGTTAGGGTCCATTGCAAAAATTCACTTATACATAAACCATATGTAACTTTACTCTTCTATTAGTGTCAATTATTAATCCATATTGACCTAGTTGAATATTCATCTATACATGCCAACTTAGAAGTTGCATTTAAGAGAAGAATAGAGTATTAATCCCTCTCTCTCTCTATTTCATTTGAGAACAACTGAAATGATTCAAAACATATAGGTTTATGAGAGAATAAGAATAACTTTACGATACCCTTTACAGTATGCCAAAAAGATAATGACACATCAAATATCAATAACACTCAATCCTTTTTCATTAATCAACAAAATACATATTTTTTAGGTCTAAACATTTCAAACAACTTTCATGTCATTCTACATTGATAAATTCAAGTGTAATTTACAACTTTTCCCTTTTTCAATTACATCTCAAAAGAATAATAATTCCTCATTAAAAATGTAGCCTTTAAGTAAACACAGGAAGCATCATAAAAGAACTTGTCTTCTTTTATCACTTACGAATCCATCTACAAAAATTGCTAGCACGGGTCAGTTCATCGAACTGAGCATGATAAGCACTAAACATTAAAACGATGTGCTTTTGACTAACTATCTCATAAAAAGAAACTCTTATTTTATGAAACATTTAAGCACTTCAGATAGATATCTCATAGATAAATAAGAATCATAAAGGAAAGAACTGAAGGGTTAGCCACATTACATCAAGTAAGACTCAAGATCAATCAGCACTCTTCAATCAATAATTTCATAAGAAAATTTACAACAGATAAGTAATATTACATCCAATTACTTATCTATTTCATACTATAATGTCTATAGTTCATTCTTGATTTAAACAAAGGTTCAAAAGAATATTAACTCTATCAAACAGTTCTTAGAAGATGGAATTATCTAAAGAAGTAATGAATTACAATATGTAGCACAAACATACTCTTCATGCCATACCAAAAACCAATTTCATTCCATCTTTAAGAAAGGGATTTATGATGGATCAACTACATTCCTAAACAATAAATTTTTTCCTTCTATTACTCACTCATCTTCAACCAGGTTTAATGCATAAGAGGGAAAGTGAACAGATGTAATTGAAACAACCTTTTTCATCCTTTAGAATTCAATGAAAACAACATTGTATTCAACAACTCAAAGAGAGAAAATAGAATGTAATCTCCTTCATATTTTGAAGAAAAACAACGATGCATACCTAGCACAGAAATAGAGAAAAGATCTCAATAATCCCTTCTATTAAAGAAAAATTAAACATAGTCAATATTCCAAGAAGGCCAAACAGATCCTTTCCTAACAACATCCAAATTCAACAACCACCACCACACAAACAACACAGTTGAAATTGAATCGATATATGAATAAACAACTGAAACTAGCAAGACATAGCTGAAGAGAGGGATTCTCATCAAATAAAGAGAACAATCATTGTGGCACAAAAAATGATACAAGTTTTCAAGCAACAAGCTCAGTAACTAATTCCTTAGCTTCATTTCAATGAAGATAGCCTCTACCTAGACGTTCCCTTAATTCCTAAATAGAGAGAGACTTACAATATATATATTATACGCCCAAAAGAATGAATACAAGTTACAGCTAAGCCGACCATGTACCCACTTTACAGGGGTTAAGGAAACAGTAAAAAGGTAAGAAGGATAGAATTCCAACCCTATTTTGAACAAGATGTAGGAAAATCAAAAGGAGATTCAACCCCAAGTTGGTTCCTAAAATCGAACAAAAGAGAGGAGAGTAAAATAGAACGTTCCAACTCTTTCCCCTCAGATAACCAAAACTGAACTAATTCCATGTTCCACTACAGTAGTCAATTTTCACATCAACATCTACAGATGTAAATCAAAAGGTTTTCCACAAACCATTTCATACATATAGGTAAGAGAACAACAAGAACTTCTACCAATTGTTTCAAATAGATACACAAGAATCCACATAATTTATTCATACCAAGCACAGTAAGAGTTCCTTATTTTTATTTTCAACAAGTTTGATTCCATAAAATAGAGGCTACCAATAACCATGAAAATGAAGGGTTAAACCAGAGTGACATAAACTTAAACTACTTCAAGAGTGCTAAGGTTATCTTCCTTTAAAGCATTCTAACGGAGATTCACAAGTCAAGTGTGCAAGGTTCAGAAGTAATAAAATCATTTCCTATTACATCTAACAAATGTGAATCTACCTAATGTAGAATCCAAACCACTGTTCCATTATAAATTAACAAGAACGACAAGATTTGAAGTAGCTCAAGCTTCAGCAAAAGACACAACATTTTATACTTTCCTTTTAATAGAGGAAACAAACCATATCAAATATTTTCCCAATAAGTTTTCCTAATCCATTTTGCACAGGAATTCAGAAGTCCATGTGACTTAAGAAACAATCAAGTTTCAAATAAGATAAACATGATTTACTCAAACATGCATCAAGAAAATACCCATATCAATTATTTTTTTCCAAACAACAATCTTAAATAGAATATCACAACAAAAATACACTAAGGCATTCCATAGAACCTGTCGTTTCTATGAGAGTAGATTTCTTTTAATGAAGATGTTTAATAAAAAGTAGAACTATTTAATAAGAAGAGCCTATCATGCCTGATAAAATTTCTTATTGATTTGCAGAAGATCTCTAGCTGAGCTTCTCAAGAATCTATTATTTTCAAACAATGTCAACAGTCAAATCTCCTAGCTGCCTCCATGTTTCCACAAGTTTAGAAACAATTTGAGGATGCTCAAGATCACTATGGGTCAAAAAATAGACTTTCTGGTTCGAAGAACCAAAACCACATGTAGAGAAAAAACCAGAAAGACCAGAATGACCAATAACTACCACAAAACACCCTTCTCCTCTTTCCTAGGCAGTCTCTTCACCAAAATCAATGCCATTGAATACATTGAATGTAAATTCCCTCTCTTTTCTTATGCCACCACCACTTCAAATTTGGTGAACTAGATTTCAAAATTTAACATGCATTTTAAATTTAGCAATGATTCCAGCTAGGCATCCTACCTACCTTCCTTGCCTCCACAAATCTTGGAAAATTAATATGTAAGGACTGATATTTAATTCTCATTAATACATTAGAAACCACCGCCACCAACCTTCCATTTTCCATTAGGATTAGTTCCATAGGTTAACCATATAATATATAGGTCATATAGGGTAGGGAACTGCAACCCTTTAGGCTGTCAAGTTATAGTTTAGTAATAGGTCCTAGGGAAGTATTATTACCTTAGGTCAAAAATTCAATAGGGAAAACATTACAATTTGGGTCAAATCAAATTAACAACAAGCATTCTGACCAAGGTTAAAGCATTTTCCTTATTAGCCCATAATATATCCTTAATGTCCTCACACTGATCAACTTTACAAAACATTAATAAACAAGGTCCAAACTTATAGTTTGTAACATGACGCTGAGTAAGGATGCCTGAAGCCAGGTTCTTCAGAATTTACAACAAAACACAACTTAGTTCCATAATATGTTTCATTCATCATGTCAATTAACAAGATGATGATAAAACAGAACTAAAGCATACCTTGGATCAATGGAATTGATTCAAGGTATGTTGTTAACATATGGAAGATGTCAAAAACAATGGTACAGATTTACAACTTATAATTCACAAAGCAGAATGGCTTCACTTCCAAGTAACGGAATTACAGTAAGCATGAATTCTGAGTAGTAATAACTTATCCATTGCAAACATGATTTTCAACATCATAAGAATACACCTTCCTAAGATAAATCACATGTTGATGTTTGCAATGTCAAAGGTGGAATTCATCATAGTAACAGTCATGACCAAGACGTTACAAGAATAAAATAATAACCTCTAAGTCAGAGAGCATGTGGTTTAATCTAAAAAGCTATGCATCTAGAAATGTATCCTCAATGCTCTACATATTCTCACCTGAGTTAATCCTTGATAAATGATCATGTCCCAAGTTATGTTTCCTAGCTTCACCACAACGGTAAAGTAAAATTATTGGAACAAGAGAATCCACTTGCATATGTACCCTTGTAAGATGGGCTTGTTGACTAGATACTTAAGTGCCACATAATTTATATAAAATATGAATTTAGTTTCCAACAAGTATTTCTTAAACTTGTGTAGCGCATAAATGATGGACAATGCTTCACACTTCATAGTTGTATAATTCTATTCACCTGGGGTCAATTTTCTACTTGCAAAACTAATAGGATAGTAAAAAATACCCTCTCCAGTCTTGGATAATACTACACCAATGGCCATGGCAGAGTTGTCCACATGCAGATGGAATGGTTTGGTCCAAGAATGAAAGTGCATAATTGGTGCAGAAGTAAGACTTTCCTTCAATGTCTCAAATGCACGTTATTACACTTCACCCACATGGAACTTTCCCTCACTCTATAATAATTCCTCTAAGGGTGCACTAATGCTAGCTTAATATTTTATAAAATTCATGTAATAACTTGTGTGCCCCAAGAATCCATGCACCTCACTCTTGTTATTAGTTTCCTCTAATCCCAAAATGATAACAACCTTAGTAGGATCCACCAATAAACCTTCTTTACATATAATATGTCCCAACAGAGTCCCAAAGGGTGTAGAAAACAAAACTTCTTAATGTTTAGGTAGATGCTTAAATACCGAAACCTCTCAAACATAAGTCTTAAATTATCATAGTGGTCCTTTACTATCCCATAAAATGTCTAATCATCCAAGTAAACTTGTAAAAACTTATGAAT
Organism: Taxus chinensis; assembly: GCA_019776745.2. Taxonomy (NCBI): domain Eukaryota; kingdom Viridiplantae; phylum Streptophyta; class Pinopsida; order Cupressales; family Taxaceae; genus Taxus; species Taxus chinensis. The sequence continues at coordinate 114,915 of JAHRHJ020003274.1, forward strand.
GAAATTAAAAAATGCTTGCACAACAATACATGAAAAGACTACAAGCACATTCTGTAATACAAAATACATAACTGTGTATGAAAAAATTCCCCACTCAGTGGTGAAAGTTGTCTTTTCCTAATCTTCTTTAGTAATCCACACCTGATGATATCTAGAAAATCCATCACTGAAAGATTATATTTCGTGCCCTTCAATGCATTCTAGAATCTCCTTTGTAAATGGTGTGGGAAAGCGATCTATTACACAAGAAGGATTCAAATCCCTATAATCCAAACAGATCATTATCCTTCCATCTTTATTTATTATTATCACAATAGGCCTAACCCATTATGACTCCTTAATGGGCTCAATGACTCTAGACTTCAACATCTTATCAATCTCTTCCTTTACCTTTACGTGTATATTAGAATTCATCCTATAAGGCCTATTCCTAACTGGGCACACACCTTCCTTTAACTTAATACTCATCTCTCCCATAGAGTGATGTACCCCTTTTAACTCATGATAGCGTCTAGGAAATAAATCCTAGAAGTTACGCAATAACTCAATTATCTTCGCAACCTCTGATTTAAACCGATAATCTCCAAGGATAGCCTCCTTATGTTCTATATCTTTCCTAATGTGGAACTTAATTATTTTAATAGGATCATGATATGCATGTTCCTTCTCATCTACATTTTCTAAGACCTCGTGCATACCCACAATATTATCAATATCCAAATTTTCCAATTCTTCATCATCAATCATGTAAATCACTTTACCCTTTTCTTTTTCTAACCAAGTGCGCCCAAGATGCTCTTCATCTATCTCTCCTTATTTAAAATGTGTCTCACAATCTAACTCACCTATTAATTGCTAAATAATATCCTTAGCCTTTGTACTATCTCCCATAGTTAGGTGCTTCATAATGTATAAGACCTCATTTATTAGGGGTTTAGTAGAAAAATAGTCAAAGGTATGAATCATACATGTAGTCAATTCTTGCCAATTCCCTATTTCTATATTTAACTCCACATAAAAACACCATACATGGGCGCAACCATGTAAAGTGAAGTAGAATTTTTTCACCCATAGTGAAGGTGGTAAGACCTCCTACTCCTCTATCTAGATTCTCTCACACTTCTAAACATGGTGCGAAGCAGAATCCTTCCAATGAAATTCACATGTCTTGGTAGGAACATTGATCCTAAGAAATCTAGTAGAGAAGGTGATTCTCACCTCTCACCACTCTAAAATACTATTTCTGTGTTCCATCCACTAACACGCTACTGTCCCATGCAAGGTATATACTAACATATTCCTTATTTCCACTGGATATATCCACTAGGCTTCCATAGCACACAAAAATACATCAAGATTTCCTTTTCTAGTGTACCTTGGTACCTGGTTGATACCTAAGAACCTAACACAGTGTGGCCTACTTACATGAGTAACTACACTCTTCATCTCACACCCAGAACATTTCATAAGTACCATGCACCCAGTTGTCACAAGCATTGTTAGTTGTATCACTCACAGACTGTGTATCATCCTATTGAATAAATCCTTCCTTTGATGGCTCGAGCACTTTATGATCCCTAATGGTGCACACATAAATTCTATTAAGATATTCCTCACTTAAAGGCTCCACATAAGGTACAATTTTTCCATCTATCACAGGGATAATCAAACATTCTTCCTTGTTTTCAAAAATGATATATCCTTTATTAAAGCACAAATCAACATTATTTGCATAACAACAAGGGAACCTAAGAAAGGTTGGGAAATTATCTACTTTAGAAATCACTAAGACTTCAAGGTCCCCAGTAAACTTAGACATTTCTATAGTAATAGTGGTATCCTTTAAAACTCCAATAGGCGTGACTTTAGTTTTGTTCCCCATATAAAACATGTTTGAATATGGTTGTAATAGTGGCCTCCCCACCTAATTCCACACGTCCAAAGTGAGTACATTTACTTCTGCACCCATATAAATATGAATATTACTTGTCTAAATTTCTCATTTTTAATTAAGTTAATGCACTAACTACTAAAGAAACTAGCAACTCAAAAATGTTGGAGGGTTTATGTTACCTCAGATGTGATACATGCGTATAGGCTAGATGGGTGATTCTTGTACTGCAACTTGATATACTATAAGATAAGACTGAATGAATTTTTATTAGATAGATATATGTGGGGGTTTCCTGAATAAGCAGATCCAAGAATCTTTTGCTTCCTTGGTCATAGATGTCAACCCCCATTTGTTTAGATAAGGTGAAATAAAAATAGCAAAATAGCATGTAGAAAAAAGCAGTATACCGAATCTAAAAAATGATAGAAATTGATCTAAAGCTTGATTAGATGATCAATAACTATAAATTAAATGTTACCTGGTCTGGTCGAAGGTGACCCATATTGTGTAGAGGCAGGTCAACGGTGACCTAGGAGGATGAATGGATTGTAGGATAAATATGTAGACCTGGAGAGTCTGAATACCAATCTGGAGGATGCCCTATAACTACCATGTGGTGAGATTTGCAGAAGAGAACCAAAGGTATAGAAGTAAGATAGGAAATGACTGAAAAGAGAAGTTTAGATATGTTTTAGATAAAAGGGCCCTGTTTTGATGGTGATTATAGGGGGGTAGTGACAGTAATAGAATTAGAAAATGCAAAGATGAGGATGAGAAGATAACAAATGACAACCTATAAGGCTAGGAGGAGGTTATAGGAGAAGGATGCTGAGTGTTTTTGAAACTGCTATGATACCTAAAAGATTCGAAACAAAGCCATATATGATAATATGATAAATATATGGAATAGGGATATGATAATGATAAGAATATCTCATGAAATGATGATCATGAGTGATGTAAGCACATGTAAGAATGTCCAATAGGTCTGTGGATGTTCAGAACTTCTCAGCATGAGAAGAATGATCAGGCAGATCACAAAGCCTGAGAATTACATGCATTTGATGATTGAAAATAGAAGGAAAGAAGCTAGTTTTATAGGTTCAACGATGACCAGGTTGGGTTGCCACTGATTGTGGGGAAAGTTTCCCCTCTGGGCATGATTTTATACTTTTGATGAGATTTTGGCATTTTTAAGGATTGGTCAAATGCTTTAAAGCATGTAGGTGGGATTAGGTTGCTTGGGGATGAATTTAAGTTAGTTAGGGCATAAAAATAGATAGGAGAAAATATTAGAAAAGTCAAAGGGATTTATGAATGTAGGATAAAATCATCCTAATTAGAAGGTTGGTTAGGTAAGGTAGGGTATGAAATTAATTATTAATTAATTAATAAAGATTAACATGGATGGGATAATTGGGCATGTAAGATATTAAAATGATTAATTAATTAATGTCATTAATTAATTAATGAGGATTGGATGGGCATTTAGTTAAAGAAGGGGATGAATAAAATAAATATGTGCACATGGGTGATGAAGGCATAGATACCAATTTTAGGTGTCTACATTTTTCCCCTTTTTGTTGAGTGGTTTGGGCTAGCAATCCATGAGACAAAAACAAGAAGGATTAGATGATTGAATAAAGGATTGATGATAAGCTCCCCCTCAAATAGGGGATCGATGACATCAAAGGGAAATCGATGATGCATTTGAAAAAAGGTAGATGATGAAGGGGTGGGTGAAGAAAGGATGGGTAAAATGATTACCAAGGAAAGATTCCCTAGGAAAAAAGGATTGTAATAATGATAAAAACTATGGTGGTGACTCCAATATCACATCGGTAGGGGAAAAATTGTGGTCTCAATGAAGATGGACAAACAAAATGTTCTATGGACCAGTGAGTGGGTGAAGATTACTACAGTATGCATGCAGGAATGCAAATGACCAACATATGGTCATAGGAAAGTCATCAAAGTATGCTCAACTATATGTGAAAATTATGTAAAATCCTTCATACATGAGTAATTGAGTGAATAGGTATGCGTCCACAAGTGATGAGCATGACATGATATGGTGCCCAATGGGACACTAAAAAAATCTGAGAAGGAAAAATGAAAAAGGAGTGATGAAGTAATATGCCCCGAAGGGGGAAAGGTATGGCCACAAAGGAAAAAAAGGAAAGTAAAATATTCCCCAAGTGGGGAAAGGTATGGCCACAAAGGTCAAAAAGGAAAAAGTATGCCCCAAGAGGGGAAAAACATGGCCAAAAAGGTGGAATTTGATGAAAATAATGGTGCCCCAAGGATAGGCATGAATATGGCCACAACAGTGGACTTGATATAATGAATGTAATGCCCCCAAATGAGAAGATGAGTATGGCCTCAAAGAGGACTTCGTGCATATATTGGATAGGATTATAAAATAAAATTCCCAAAAGAGGAGTGATTATAGCCACGAAAGTGGACTTATTGAATAAATATGATTTAAATTCCTAGAAGGAAAGGAGATTCCCATAAATTTGGACTTGAAGATGTTACATATGCATCAAAGGAGGAGTGATTATACATGGGTGTAGATAGGATAAATGTTATTAACATGCCCGAAGGAAAAAAGAGATGGCCACAAACGTGGACTTAGAGAGTATGTATGCCTTGGAGGAAGAAATGGTTGAAAATGTTGTAAGAAAATTCCCAAAGGGGAATATAGAGATGACCACAAGTGTGGACTTAATGGTTGACAATAGATGATGCCCTAGAAAGGGATGTAAGAAAGAGGGGAGAAATCCCAAAATGGTTATTGTTATGGCCAGTTCGATGGCGACTAGAGGCCAATCAATGGCGACCCAAGGGGGTCGAATGGCGACCTAGGAGTCGGTGGGCTGTATAAGCTTAGGGGTTAGCCGACAATGCTCATTTTCATCACAAAGTTGATGAGAGAGAGGAAGTGAGAAAAGAGATATTGGGGAAATGGAGGCCACTAGAGCTACAAGGAAATGCCAGAGGGTGTAGAGGATAGTGAGTAAAAAAACTCACGCTGGGTTTTTATTTAATTTCATGTTTTATTTATTTTTTTCACAATTTTTATAAAAAGTGGATGATGCCAGGGGTGGTTGGTGGTGACCCAGGTGGTTTCATGTCGATTGACCCTCTAAGGCATGTTGATTGACCCTAAAATGCATCAACCTGACCTGGGTCGGCATCGACTAGGGTTAGATTAGATAGATTATGGTTTAGATTGAAATTTGGATGAAACTTTGGATGGATTTTAGGATCAGAGGTCTAATGTATGGATCATGATCATATTTTTGTTTATGATTATAGGCCAGAGAGACCTTATATCTGAGAGATCAGGTGTTATCTCTATATGAGCATATTAGAGGGGATGTGACAGATGATGAGTGGGATCATCTGTCTACAGCTGGATTAGGTGGATTTAGACATTATCAAAGGATCCCACGAGATGTGGGGCTTATGATTACTTTGGTTGAGAGTTGGGATAGGCAGACATTGAAATTTTGGTTTAGGATAGGGGAGATGACTATCACCCTAGAGGATGTGTATTAGAATCTTAGGTTTCCGATATAGGGGGAGAAGATAGTTCCCATTACTAGTGATGATAGATGGTACAATTTTGCATGTGACTATTTAGAGCCGATGCTCCCCAGATTAGATTTTTTTCAGGGGATTTTGCATATGAGTTGAGATATGAGGCTGGGGTATCAGCATAGCCATTTGATCTACATGGTGATGATGGTTGTGTCCTGTTATGCTTTTTAGAATTAGGAGATTGATTTCCATGGACATTACTAGTGTAGTGTCTGATATTATTGATCACCAGACTGTCTTTTCATTTGGGACTGCATCCTTTGGCTCAAGTTTACCATGAATCTATTCTAGATACAAAGTGGGGTAGGAGGTCAGGGTTGGATGTAGGTTTCTTATTACACTGTAGGTCCTATGAGCATATTGTTGTGATTAGACCTCTAGGGCTTCCATGGGTCACAAGTAGACCATATTCAGTTAGAGGTGGGATTTCTGAGATGGAGGGTTGATCAGGCCTTTAGAGATAGGGCGAGAGAAGGGTGGATTGGTATGTAGATTGGCTTATAGAGTTAGATTTGATCAGATTAGGTGGCATCCATATCGAAGACTTCCCTTCCATTCCTAGTGTAGATGTGGATCTAGTGGGGATGAGGAGGAAGACATGGATGTAGGGAGATGAATGGAGATGATCAGAGGTCATTCAGTTTGATCGATGGTGTGATGACAATTTGGATTCATTTAGTCAGTGCTTCATGATCCAATTTTACATATGGGAGAGAGGAGCTAGATAGACTTATCTGCCAAGTCCCATACTATGGAAGACCCATTGGAGGAGGAGGCTGGTGTCATGGGATAATGATGATGATGCTGGAGTAGGAGTAGGATAATCTGATTGGATTATATGCTAACATGGTCAGCTTGGAGGGGGTTGAGGAGGAGGATAGAGGAGATGGAGATAGATATTGAGGTTGAGGCGGCTCTAGGAGGAGGTGGAGATGAAGGAGATAGGCTGTAGAGGTGGCATGCTTGCATTTTGAGTTTGATCAGATGAGAGTAGAGAGGGATAGCATCCTTAAAGTACATTGGGATGTGGTCACTCAGGAGAGGGACCAAATTATTCAGGAGAGAGACCGCTATCATAGGTAGAGGGAGGCCTATAGGGATCGTTTTGGTGATCTATGGCCACTACTTGTAGGTGATATATTCAGGTGAGTGATGCCCAAGAAACTACCATAGGGGTAAGGTACAGGTAGCACATCCCCTGGATGTGATTTTTGTGGATAGAATAAAGAGAAATAGCCTCAGAGACTAGATATTATGAGGGGATCTTGTTTACGAGAAGCTGTCAAAGACCCTACGCTATTAGGAGCACATACTTTAGAGGACAATGACCAGGAGGAGCAGGGCCATGTCAAGGAGTGTGGCGAGTGTGGCATAACCACAATGAGTAGAGTAAGGCCATGCAAGGGTGGTGGATATGTACAGGGATTAGGTGTTATGATTTACCCCATGAGATGAGGACTTGAGAGCCTCAAATATACACTTGCACAGATTTTGATAACATTTCTACTTTGAGGGATCCCCCTAGAGGGCTGTGATGTATTGATACACATTTTGATATATGATATATCATTTTTTCATGGATTATCATGTGTTCATTATGTGTTGTGATGAATTTTAATTTGATGTGATGATGATTTTTTATTATATGCCATGATGATGGATTTTAGATTAGATGTGATAATGATTGTTTCTTTGGAACACATGTTTGTTTTATATTTAATGATGATGGTGAAATAAATGTATGATTATATGGTTATTTTAAATTGGTATAGGTGTATGAATAGAAAAATGATATAGATGTGTGATATGAGGATTAGGCTAATATGTTTTGTGTTTAAATTTGATTACGATGATTAGAATGTATATGGGTTAGGATGTGATGAAAAATAATTACAGAATGAATATGATGAATATGTATGTAAGTAATAATAAATGTGTTGTAAGATAGATAGATAACATAAAGGTGATTGAGATTAAGAAATATGTGCTGAAAGACATATGCGATAGGATTAGGGTAAAAATTCCTTGTAATAGTGGTGATTTATAGGTATGAATAACACTACATTGTAGCGAGGAATGTATGAGGAAAATATTCCTCCAAATGCATTGGAGGTAAAAAAAGGGATCTAAGTAACACAAGGCACATGCGACCAAAAGCAGGTGTTAGCAAAGAACAACCGCTAGCTAGTAATTCCAAAGATCACAAGGATACAATGTATGATATGTTCTCATAAACCTAATGTTTACATCACAAAAGGGGTTTTAGATGAAACTTGTACAAGGAAATAGGGTTCTCCAAAGGTGGGGATCCATAGACTATGTCCTAGCTCTGGGAAGGGAAAAGATAAAGTTGATCAATGCGGGAAGATTTCTTAGGATGCTGATAAAATGGAAGGTTGATCAATGTGGGAAGCCTTAAAATTCTACGAGGAGTAGCTATCCTCTGAGGTTATGGTATAATTTATACAATATGTAGGTGGAAATAATAATGATATCCATCCTTTGAGGGATTAGTCTATTTATTTGATTTTTATTTTTATTTCATGCTTTTGATTTCTGTTATCCAAAATAAGCCCCTACTTATATTGGCTAACTTTCATTCATCCTTCCTTATTTTTTGCCTCAGTTAAATTTTTCCACTTTTTAGGCACTAAAAATTATCTAGAAATGGCTTCATCAGATAGAGGATTTTCTCACCTTTATAGAAAGGTAAAATTTTCCTTCTAACTCCTTGTATTTTGCAAGTTATGGCTCAACGGAGTTTTTGAGGGAAATTTTCCCTAGGAAGGTCTACAACCAATAGGAATGTGCTATGTGGCAGAGGAATGGTGGGTCAGTAGAGGTAAGTTGAAAAAATCACCAAGGAGTGGTCAGTAGCATCAAAGGAAAAATTTGGATTGCGTGCCCGCAGTGAATAGGGTGGTGACACATGTCCCAGAGTCGCGGGGCATGAAGAAATTTTGGAATTTATTTCAAAAATTCAAAAAAGTGTAAAATGGCCATTTGAACCTACAGATGAATGAGGAAGTGCCACATGGCAGTGGAGCAGTGGGGCATGGAGCTTTTTGGGGAAATTTTCCCAAATTCAAAAAAGGGGGAAAAATTTAGGTTTCGGCCTACCAACCCGATTTTAGCCCCATTTTTGCCATAAATCTTTAGAGGGGCATATCCTTTGATCCAGAGCTCATTTTTTCTCAATTTTGGTGTCATTAGAAAGCTATTGAAGTCCTCTACATGATGGAATATTCAATTTTGTTTTTTTGGATTTTAGTGAGAGAAAAATGAAAAAACACATTTGGCATGGGGAAAAGAACATAACCGACATTCAACCACCATTTTTAATGCAATATGGCTTCCATTATTTTCCAGAATGGTCAAAAATCTTGGGGAATTAACTTTTAAGGGTATCCATGCTATTTTGATGGATCTGGTCAGTGGTTGAATCATTCATTCCAATTTTCCCATGTTTCTCCTTCCTGAACTCGGTTTTTCATTGTTAAAAGCCAGATTTGGCTCTTTTGTAAAGGGTTGGATGTTTTTTATGATCTACAGGCCTCCTCCTTCACCCTAGCAAGTGAATTTGTGGAATATCAGACCTTTTAAAGACTGTAACATGTTTTTTACCTCCTTGTTATTGTAACGCATTGTATTTTAAAATGGAAATGATAATGCAATCTCTGTTAATGAATTTTCAATCCTTTCTTCTGTTGTTTGCTCTATCCTGATCTTTCATTACAATTTTAGCAATTTGTGCATGATTTGTGTTGCATTTTTATAATCTGTTTCAATTTGTAGAAATAGATGTTCACCACTCATTTGGTGTATCACCTTGTTATTTTAGTTTTATCTTCTTTTCTTTCTATCTTTGTCTCCTTGGAAGAACTAGAGTATAATTTTGAGTTAAACCTCTACAAATTTCATGCATACATCTTATCAAAGGAGTAGAGGAACCACCCTTCAATCTAGAGAGATTTTTCCTATTTTGCAAGTCCCACACTTGGGGAAAAGATTCCATGTTGTGCAATCACACTAAATGACCCAATTCTCACTTGCAGATCTGAAGGTCATTTAGGGGGTGCTATTAATTTGTACTAATAGTTTTGGCACACCCGGTGGGACCTTAGAGGTCATTATCTTCATTAAAAAAAATTTGATGTGCATTTATTATAAGTTCCTTGCTTAAAAAGAGCCCTAATTTGCACATCTGGCGACTCCAAAGGGATAAAATCAATTGGTTTCAGCAGTCCAAGTCTGAAGATTCATGAGAAGGATCCAAACAAGGTAAAGGTCTAGAGAAGAGGGATTTTCTGAGTATCTGCAGTTATCCCTAGGAAGAAGAGAGAGGGGAAGAAGAATTCAAAGGTCTCCATCTCCACCAAATAGAACCCTATCAACCCCTCCACCTGGTAGACCTTTCACCCGATCAACAAGGGTTCTCAGGCCAATCAGAATGGCACAACATAACCCTTATGTCAACTTCACTGGAAGCAGCCCACTTGCTCTCAATATACAAAACCCAGTTCAAGTTGCAGCATTAAAGAACATCCCATACTTTACTAGGGAAAATCAGACCACTCCTGGTGATCATGTCAAAGACATTGCTAATGTTTGTGCAATCCATGAGATTGTTGAGATGTAAATTACTGTTAAATTATTGGCATCTTCATTCAAAGGGAAAGCCTTGCAATGGTTCTGGAGCCTTGGGGTGGGCTCTATCCAAAATTGGAACCAGCTGTGCATAGCTCTCCATGAGCAGTTTGGAGAAAAGGGAGATAATTTGTCTCTACTAGAACAACTGAAAACTATCAAGAGAGCTCCCAATGAGTAGCTAACAGACTTCATTTTCAGATTCCAAAGGACATGAGATAGAATCCCAGTGACAGTAAGGCCAACAACTGAAGGTGCTTTCTTATATTATCTCAAAGCTTTAAATTATGATATTTCTATGTTAATCCAATCCATGGGAGGTGCAAATATACCTTCGGCTTATAACATCACCAATAGGGCTGAGAATTGTTTGATCTAAGCTGGTAAATTGGTGCCTAGGCCTCTAATGCTCTTATATCCAAACTTGGAAAACCCAAGCACTAGTCAAGCACCTACTTTAGCTCCTAGTCCCACTCCTAGAAATTAGAGTTCAAATGAAACTTCTACTTCATCTTTTAGTGCCTAAAATGAACTTTAAGAAGTCATGAAACAATTACAAATTTTAGGAAATGAGATGGTTACACTCAAGAGGTAGCAAGCCCAAAGTTGTAGAACTTCTTATTAGTCTCAAACTTGGCCTAATAGGTAACCATATTAGCCTAATAGGCCACCCAATCTAGCTGAAAATCAAAATCAAGTAAGGTCTCCCACCAACAGACCATTTTTGCCCTATAACCCTAATGTTGCATCTACCTCTAAAGCCTTAGTGCCAGTGTAAAATAATATAGCTCAAGAGTATGATTGGTGTTTCCCATGTAATGAACCTCACAATTAGTCTATGTGCTTCAATGGTGCTTTGAAACAAGATTTGATGGTGACAAAAATTGGCATAGAGAGTGAGACAAGTCAAGAAACAAACCAACAACAAGGAACTTCTTAGCAAAATACAACTCCAAATGAGACAACACTTGTGAATTGGCAGGTTGAATATTTTTGTGGTATGAATCAAACAATTTCTCTAAATGTAGTAGCTAACACATGGTCAAAGAATAGGAATATTGGTGAAGGGAATTCATTAGCTCCAGGTGATCCACAACCTTCCATCACTCCACAAAGTTTTGGTAAGCAAAATTCAGTTCCAAATGTGCAAGGACAGCCCAAGCCATCTTCTAGACCAGCTCAAATGCCAGCTATTACAGCCCATGTACAAGAAAATAATGTGTAGGCTAAGGGGTAGAAAAGATATGTTTCATCCCCATTTAACATCATTGAAAAAATGAAGAAGACAAATGTGAATATATCTATGTGGGAATCACTATCCATCCCAGGCCAAAGGGATCTACTATAAGCTGCCATGAAGAATTGGTCAACTTTAAATCAGCAAGCTCATATGCAAGAGAAGGTACTCACAAATGTTGCTCAGCCTAAGGGGAAGCTTGGAGGATAGAAAGGTAAAGTTTTGAAGCCCCCTCCATTCTATGTTTCATTGATCATTGGAGATAAACTAGTACACAATTGTATGATTGATTATGGGGCAAGTAGTTCTATGATGCCCAAGCAAATAGCTGATCAGCTAGGCCTCCAATATGAATTCATATCCAAAGGGGTGGTGCAACTGGATGAGAAAATAGTAACAATAGTGGGGGTAATTAAATATTTGAGCCTCACTTTGCATGCATGTCCCAATGTCACTGTTTGCCCTATGTTTGTCAGTGATAGATTTACCACCACTTTTTGCCCTATGTTTGTCAAGGGATTTCATAACTAGAATTGGAGGCTATTTATCTTCTAATTGGTCACACATGTTGTTTCAGAACAAATATGGAACTAAGGCAACAATCAGGTCTGAACCTATTGCAAACTTTCACATTGAGCCTCATACTCCAAGTCTAATCAATGCCAACTATTCAGCATTTGATCAAGAGGATTATCTAGGCACCGATGAAGCTAACACCAAAGTTGGAAGCATCCCAGATTTGAATCTTGATGAACAGGCAAGCAAGGTACATGCTTTTGATCCCTACAAGGAAATAGAGGAATATGAACTAGAAGTTTATTACATGCATGAAGAAAATCAGACTATTCCTAGCATCACCAAGCCAGAACTTAAAGATGACAATGAGGTATGGCAACTATTCTTTGATGGATCAAGAAGTAGACAAGGTGTAGGGGGAACTATGCTTCTTTCACCTTAATGAATTAAGTATTACTCATCTTTTAGATTTCAGTTTGCATGTTCTAACAACATTGTTGAATATGAAGCTTTGATACATGGATTGCATTGGTCAAGAAGGAGAGGTATCAAAAAATTACAAGTCTTTGGTGACAATGAGTTGATTGTTAATGAAGTTAAAGGACAACATACTACCAAGAATGACCTACTCAAGAGTTATAAGAATAGGGTGTGGGACCTCATTGAGGATTTTGAAGGATTTGGTATCAACTCCATCCCTAGGAAAGAAAGCCAAGCTGATGATAGGCTTGCAGCAGTTGGAGAAACCTTTGATGTTGTGGATAGTATCAAGGAAGATAAAGTGCAAACAAACATTCATGTGATTGTAAGGCCATTAGTGCCATATAATAATGTAAGTTGGAAAGTGTTCAAAAGTGACCAACAAATCATCAATTTCTTGCGAGAAGAAGCTGATTTCTCAGCCAAAAATCAACATAAGTTAGAACAACTGTATGGTGATCAAGTGGTACAGCTGAGAACCAACAAACTACCAAAAGGACTTGTCACTTTAGAGTCCATCTTTAATCCTAATGATCAATTTAGGAAGGAGAAAGCAAACATCCAAGTCAAGGGAGAAGATTCAGTGCCCATCTCAGTGGGAGAAGGAAAATCACTTCAAATTGGTAAAGTGGCAACCAAGAAAGAAAGGTATGATTTCATGCAACTTTTCCAAGAGTTCCCAAATATATTTTCTTGGAGATATGAAGACTTGAGAGGTTTCAATCCCAAGCTAGCTCAACACACAATTGAATTATATCCAGATGCTAAACCCATCAGGAAAAAACAAACACTGGTCAACCCACACATGGAGCCTCTCATGAAGAAGGAATTGAATAAGTTAATAGAGGCAAGAATCATATTTCCCATCAAGCATTCAAGTTGGGTTGCAAAATTGGTTCCAGTTAGAAATAAGACTGGAGAAATCAGATTGTGTGTAGACTTTAGAGATTTGAATAGAGCATCCCTTAAGGATCATTACCCACTTCCTTCTATGGAGCAGATTTTGCAAATTGTTGCTGGCTTTGAGAGGTTTTCATTGCTAGATGGTTATTCAGGGTATAATCAGATCATGGTAAAGGATGATGATCAGTTCAAAACAGCCTTCACCACCAAATGGGGAACCTATGCATATAGGAAAATGTTATTTGGGTTATCTAACGCCAGAGATACCTTCTGGAGGGTAATGGATATGGCGTTAAAGGGATTGATCAAAAAAATAGTGCTGATATACCTAGATGATATTACTAATTTTTCTAAAAGTGCAGCAGATCATCTCTTTCATTTGAGACAAGTGTTCCAAAGATGTAGAAGATTTGGGGTATCCTTGAATCCCAAAAAATGCATTTTCCTAGCTCATGAAGGAAAGCTCCTAGGCCACATTGTTTCCAAAGAGGGATTAGAAATTGATCTAGAGGGTTGAAGCAATAAAAGAACTGACATTACCAAGTCACAAGAAGGCCCTTCAAAGTCTCTTGGGAAGAATCAATTTTGTTCGAAGGTTTTTTCTAGACTTCTTAGCCCTTGTCAAGCCAATAACTATGATGTTGAAGAAAAGTATGGCTTTCAAATGGAAAGCTAAAGGTAAGGAAGGTTTTGAGGTAATCAAAGAGGCTATCTCATAGGCTCCAAATCTCATTAACCCAAATTTCTCTAAATATTTTATCCTTTATGCATTTGGTGGTGATGATACAATTTCTACAATTTTAGTACAGTAGAACAAATGAAATATAGAGCAGCCAATTGCCTTCTTTATCCAAAGCTTGGAGGACTATGAGGTGAGATATTACTTTATTGATAAGCATGTCCTTGCAATGATTAGGAGCTTGAAGAAATTTAAGCATCTAGTTTCAAACAACAAGGTTCAACTGCTGGTTTCTCATGTGGGAGTTAATGACATCCTCCTCAACAAAGACCTAAATGAAAAATGTGCAGGGTGGATTACTCGTGTCATGGAATATAACATTGAGATCAAAGTCACCAAGATGGTCCAAGGAAAGGGATTGTGTGAGTATATGGTCTTAAGAAAATCAATGGAAGAAAGCAATGAGAAGGATGTTGTTTTGGCGTTGCAAGAAAACTAGGAACAAAGGGGTGTTCAAGAGAATGGTGGTATGCTCACTCCTTGCTAGACCCAAGACATAATGCAATTCTTAAAAATAGGCCTATGCCCTCTAGAGATGAACAAAACCAAGAGAGGACACCTCAAATTGTAGGTTATTCCATATGCACTTGTTGATGGTATCTTGTTCAAAAAGGATATAAATGGAGTGTTTCTGAGATGCATTGGGAGAAATCAAATTAAGATAATGTTAGAAGAGTTCCATGATGGATCAGCTGGGGGTCATTTTTCTCCAAGAGTGATAGCCCTCAAGACTATGAAGGCTGGATATTATTGGCCCAAGGTGTTTAGTGATTGTTATGCATGGATCAAGAGGTGTAAAAATTATGCATTCTTCACAGGCAAAGAAAGATTATCAGCCCTTCCATTACACCCAATTTCAGTTGACCAGCCATTCATGCAATGGGGTTTGGACTTCATTGGAATCATTAACCCAAACTCAAGCCAAGGACACAAGTGGATTCTAACAGCAACAGATTAATTCACCAAATAGACTGAGGTGGTGGCACTCAAAGAGGTAAATGAATCTAGCATTCTAGACTTCTATGAGGGGATAGTAACTAGATTTGGTGTACCTGCCACTATAATATCAGATAACGCATTGGTATTCATAGGATCAAAGGTAACTGAATGGGATGTTAAAAATGGGATCTATCTGAGCACTTCATCAAATTATTACCCTCAAGGTAATGTCCAAGTTGAGTCTACTAACAAGAACCTATTAAATATCATCAAGAGGATTATTGATGAAAATAAGAGGACTTGTCACACTAAACTTAAATCAGCCTTATGGGCTAATAGGATAACTCCCAAGAGATCCATTGGTAACTCTCCATTCAGACTTGTTTATGGAAGAGAGGTAATCTTTCCTATGTCACTTGAGTTTCCAACATCAGAACTCATGAAGCAATTGGAATTGTTGGAGTTTGAACCCATGGAGGTTAGATATGTATAATTGATGGAACTCCAAAAAATTAGAGAACATACAGCCCAAATAATGGAGAAGGATGAAGCCTTGATCAAGAGAACTTTTGATAGGAAAGATAAGGCTAGAACCTTCCAAGTTGGAGATTTAGTGTTGAAATGGGATGCAGACTGAGAAGATCCAAGAAGGAATTCAAATTTTGATGCCATTTGGAGTGGCCCCTACATGGTCACAAAATGTAAGAACAAGAATACCTTCTAATTGTCTACATTGGATGGTGAAGAACTGTAAATTTGAGTTAATGGAATCCATCTAAAGCACTGCTACTAGAAGGGAAACTCCTCACCTTGTACATATTAGCTTAGATTTTCATTCCTCTAAGTGCTTCTGCACATTGTTTTGTTGTAGATTAGTGTTATATTTCCCTAAGTGCTTTGGCACAATCTTTGCTGTCCCAAGGATGCATCTTTGCAGGCCATGTTCTAGATCAAGTGATGTTCTCCTCTCACAATATTCTTTCTAGAAATTTTATAATGAATGGAGAGTAAAAAGTAGTTAATTTGATGACTCCATTTCCCAATGGATTACTTCAAGTAGTTGGTCACCTCATCTAGCAGGTAGATGATCCCTCTGAGTCGCCAAATTGTTATCCAAAATAAACCGCTGCTTATTTTGGCTAAATTTTCTTCATCCTTCCTTATTTTGTGCCTCAGTCAAATTTTTCCACTTTTCAGGCACTCAAAATTATCTAGAAATGGCTTCATTAGATATAGGATTTTCTCACCTTTCCAGAAAGGTAAAATTTTCCTTCTAACTCCTTATATTTTGCAAGTTATGGCTCGGCGGAGTTTTGAAGAAAATTTTCCCTATGAAGGTCCACAACCAATAGGAATGTGCCATGTGGTGGAGGAATGATGGGTCAGTGGAGGTAAGTTGGAAAAATCACCAAGAAGTGGTTGGTAGCATCAAAGGAAAAATTTGCAGTGCATGCCTGCAACAAATAGGGTGGTGACATGTGTCCCAGAGTGGCGGGGTGTGGAGAAATTTTGGAATTTTTTTTCAAAATTCAAAAAAGCGTAAAATATCCATTCGAACCTGCAGACGGATGAGGAAGTGCCATGTGGTAGTAGAGTGGTAGGGTGTGGAGCTTTTTGTGGAATTTTTCCCAAATTCAAAAAAGGGGAAAAATTTTAGGTTTCGGCCCGCCGACCCGATTTTTGCCCCTGTTTTTCCCTAAATATTCAGAGGGGCATATATTTTGATCTAGAGCTTGGTTTTTCTCAATTTTAGTGTCATTGGAAAGCTATTAAATTCCTCCACATGATGGAATCTTCAATTTATTTTTTGGTGGATTTTAGTGAGAGAAAAATTAAAAAACGCCATTGGCATGGGGAAAAGAACATAAATGACATTCAACCACCATTTTTAATGTAGTATGGCTTCCATTCTTCTCTAGTATGGTCAAAAATATTCAAGAATGAACTTTTAAGGGTACCCATGCTATTTTGATGGATTTTGTCAGTGGTTTAATAGGCCCCCTCCTTCACCCTGGAAAGTGAATTTGTGGAATATCAGACCTTTTTAAGACTGCAACATGTTTTTTACCTCCTTGCTGTTGTAATGCACTGTATTTAAAAATGGAAATGATAATGCAATCTCTATGAATGAATTTTCAATACTTTATTGTGTTGTTTGCTCTATCCTGATCTTTCATTACAATTTTAGCAATTTTTGCATGATTTGTGTTGCATTTTTATAATCTATCAATCTGTAGAAATATATTTTTCACCACTCCTTTGGTATATCACCTTTTTATTTTAGTTTTATCTTAGTTTCTTTCTATCCTCGTCTAATTGGCAGAACTAGAGTAGAATTTTGAGTTAAACTTCTAAAAATTTCATGCATACATCTTATCAGAGGAGTAGAGGAACTAGCCTTCAATCTGGAGATTTTTTTCACATTCTGTAAGTCCCACACTTGGGGAAAAGATTCCATGTTGTGCAATCAAACTAAATGACCCAATTCTCACTTGCATATTTGAAGGTCATTTAGGGGGTGCTGCTGATTTGCACTAACAATTTCTTTTTTCTATATTTTTTTTGCATGAAAAACTATCCTTTAAGGGATCAGTATGTTTTTCATAATTTTTATTTTTAATTTAAGTATCCATGAATTTTGATTTTACGCAGGGGAGATTTGGGACTAGCTAAGTAGACCACTTAGGAGGGGATAATGATCTACAAGAGACACCCATGTACCCTTTACATGGTTCCAATAGGTTAATAAGAGGGATATGGATGTAATGATCACATATTTCTCAACAAAAGGGAGAACCTATACATAAGGAATATGCTATGGGCAGAGCTGTGGTGCCCATATTTAAGCTCACATCTAGGAAGTGAAAGAAGACCACATAATTCCAAATAGTCACGATGACATGGACGAATGATCTGAAGACATGACTAAGGGAACATTTCTAAATATGTTAATAATAGAATGGTTACAAGTGCAATGTGTTAAGAGGTTCCACTTTTTCTTTACCATCAAGGGAGGCCAAATGATAGGCTCCTAACACATAATTGTGTGTAACAATGTATGGCTAGATCTAGTTAGGGGAAAAAAATTCCATGTCGGATCCTTTCTAGAGTGGTGTCATTCTGATAAATTTATGAGGTCGTCGATGTTAACGTTGTGTTAGGAGTGTGGGATGATATTAATCAAGTGAAAATAAGAGCAATATCTTTCTATTAAGAAATTAAATGGTATGCTTTTAAGATGAATAAATGGTCCCCTAGAGGGACAAGATAAATCAAGATTAGATGAGTTAAATAAAGATTATGAAAATAAGTTTCTTAATGGTGGGATAAAGTCCATGGTGCTTCCAAAGGGAAACACAAATATGACCACAAAGGTGGTCATAGGAAGAGGGGATGAAAGTATGATTGGATAAACTGAGCTAGATAAGATAGGATGATGGTGAATGTGGAAAGGAATTAATCCATGAATAGACAAGACCTTGTAATAAGTACCCCTAGCATAGGAGGATGAATCAATGAAGACAAGAAGAAATATACTAAAGGATCGATAACTGGGGGAAATATGTTCCCCCAGTGAAAGGGATGCAGATAAGATAATGGATTTTAAAAGATATTGATGTAAGGAAGATGGTGTATCAAGGTGAATAATATCGATGAACAAGGGAGGAACCTTGACAAGAGGGGAGATAGTAGATGATGTAGATGGGTGAAGAGAACTAAGAAGTTGATCAGATGGAGATGTGGAAAAAGGCATTTTATTTTCTATGGATGAAGCTATAGATGGAGAAGGGGACTTGTTGAGGAAGTCCTCTCTCTCAATAATATCATGGATAATGGTATGAAGGGCCTTACAGTGCTCAGTGTCATGGCCCAGAGTGCAATTATAAGCACAAATGTAATAGGGATCAAACCATGAGGGCTTCAGATGGTTTGGTTCAAAGGCCCTTATAGGTGGGAGCATGATGGAAGAAGTCTGAATCAAATATTGGAGGACCCCACATATGATTTGATGTGGGCACCAAGGAAGGTCCTATAGGATGGTGTGGATGGAAATGTTAAAGGTAGATTGGGTCGAGGTCTAGGTGGTCTAGAAGAATACATAGTGGTGGATGATTTAGGATTATATGACTAGATAATTGGAGGTATTTTTGATGATGGGGTTGACCCTAGGATGGAATTAGAATGTTTGGATCTAGAATGGTTGATTGGTCGCGATGGAGGAGGGGGTCCTAAGAAAGAGGGATGCGGCCCCACAATGGAAGATGTAGATTTAGTATTGATTAGGAGGGATGTCGATTTTATCGTGAGGAGGTTCAAGGGATCATTGTGGAAGGACAACAAGGTTTTTAGATTTGGATTGTTGAAGAGTTCCTTTCCTGGGATAAAAATGATTTCGACAGGTAGATCAAAAGATGGGGGTATGGCTAATGGAGAAAGTAATTTTTACATTATTTTTTCTAGGGGGGATGGGAATTGGTTCGATGTGGGAATTTCTAGTGATGTGGATTAGACATGGGAGGATCACCTATGGTAGTTATGAGTTGAAGTGATCTCCAATATTTCTTAAATGATGTAGGTGGTGTAGAACAAGGAGATAATGGGGGTGTGGTCACGATAGTCAATGTGGTAGGTGTGGGTAGAAGAACAGAAAGAGGAACCAGTATGGAATCTAAGGATTACATGATAGGAAAAACTGGAAGATATGTGGATGGGGGAATAGGGTCTGATGTAGTGGTTTAAGTAGATCTAGGGGTGTAATCAATAGTAGGAATATATGCAAATATGGAAATAAAAAGGGGTGTTTTGATCATGCTGTTAATAATGTCTATGTGAGATGGTGTATATGGCAGATGGGTTATGGTAGAGATGGAAGAGGGAATGAGTGAACTATGTTTATTTTGGGTGTCTCAAGAGGCATATAGTGGATTAAGGAGACATGATGGGTGTGATAACAAATTTGGATGTGGGAATGGTAGATTCATAGGCATTAGGTGTGAATGGGGGAGACGAAGTAATTAGGGTAGTCATAAGCGATGAGATAGGTGGTAGAGATGTCAGGGTTGGTACAATGTTAGGTGATATGGGAATGGATAGATAAATATGTGATAATGATGTCAATGTAAGTGTGGTGACAGGTGCGGATGTAGAGGTAGGTAGGACTAAGGCTAATGTATATATGGTAAGAGTAGGACTAGATGTAGATGAAAGAGAGGTAATGGAGGTTAAGGTGGTAAGTAGTGGGATCATGGATATAGTGGATGTGAGAATAGCCCTTAAAGGGGCTATTGGCAAAATATTATAAGATAGGTGTAGATGATGAAGATTTTAAAATAAATGTGAGATAAGATGTCTGATGTATGGTGTTGATTGAGAATGGGTTGAATTGATGTGATGTAGAAGATGAAGATAAATTTGTTGGTTGGGGATTAGGAAATGGTTGTTTGAAAGTGTCGCATGATGAAGGTGGGATTATAGGATGGTGATAAGTAGGGTCATGGTGAGATGATGGGGATAGATCAAGAATAGGAAGGTCTGGTACAAAAGGATCATAAGGGATATCCCTAGATGAGATAGATATATCGGATGAAGGGGATATGTCATAAGATGAAATAGGATGTGTTGATCGATATATATAGAGGAGGAAGTCATAGATGGGGTTATCATGAGGAATATCCATAAGTGAGGTAGGTATGGTGATTTTGGAAGACTTGGGAAGGGCATGAGGTAATAAATACAAAGATGGTGGGGTAGAAACATGAATGGTGTGAAACGACGGGGATAAAGGTGATGGGGATAAAAAAAGGTCTACTAGTCAATGTGATCGAGAAGCAGAGGGCCTGCAGCGGAGATAATCATAGATTTGATTGTAAGAAGGTATAGAAGCAACCAATGGTATTGATGGGGTCATGGTGGATTGTTAATAAATGCCAAAGGAAAAGTTTGGTTCCATTATTAAACAAAACAAGAAAACAATTATTTTTATGTTTTGATTAAGAATGTGAAAAAGAAAAGGGAGATGGATAATATAGTACCTAGAAGAAGGTGAAATATGTTTGGTTTCAGGTAAGTTATGGTTGAGAAATGTCTGAAGCATATTTATGTTGGGTGATCAAATTCCAATCAGTGTAGCAGGAAAGGGAATGTTTTGATGTGTTAATTGATTTGTGTGGTTTTGGCTGTGTGTGACAAATGTGAGATGCAGAAGATTGAACCCCTACTTAAACTATATGAGCAAGCAAGAATGTAGAAAACAAGGTTTATTTTTAAGCCAAAAATAAATGATATTTTTAATGAGGACACATGCATGAATGGGAAATTATGATACAAATAGGAGAAAATAGGGAAAAAGTAGAATACTTGGATAGCACTTTTCCTATTTATCTACACTTTTGATCTGATGAGTGATCCAAGCCATGAAACCAACACGAACAAGAAATAAAGAAAAGCCTCATGTTGTAGTGTTAGTAGGAAAAAAATCATATAGAAAATAAAGATACCACCTAAAGGGGGTCCCACCAAGTGTTTCAGGAATGTTGTCTGAATTTCTTGTTTTTAATGAAGCTAATGCACTAGCTACTAAAGAAATGAGCAACTCATAAATTGTGGAGGGTTTATGTTACCTCAGATGTGATATAGGCACTAGATGACTGATTATTGTTGTTGCAACTTGATATACCTTAAAATAAGATTGAAAATTATTTTTATTAGATAAACAAATTGGGGGGCTTCTTGAATAAGAAGATCCAAGAATATTTTGACTTCCTTGGTGGATGTCAACTATCATTTGTTTAGATAATGTGAAATAAAAATAACAAGAACATGTAGAAACATAACCAATATTGAATCTAAAAAATTATAGAAATTGATCTAAAGCTAATTAGATATTAATAAATATTAAATAAATATTACCTAATCTGGGTCAAAGATGACCCATATTATGTAAAAGTGTGTTGCCAACAACGTGGGAGGATGAATGTGATATTGTAGATGAAATATGAAGACCTGGGAGGTCTGAAAGTGATCTAGAAGCTGATCTATACCTATAACTGATGTAAGGTGATCTGCAGAAGAGGACTAGGGATAGAGAAGTAAGATAAAGGATGAAAAAGAGAATTTAGATAGGTTATTGGATAGACAGGGCCCTAGTCAATGGTGATAAGGGGGGATCAATAATGACTGTATCAAGAAAATATAAAGCTGAGGATGAGAAGAGAAAAATGGAAACCTATAAGAAAGAGGAGATGTAGAAGAATGTTTTTGAAGTTGCTATGTACCTGCAAGATGTTAGAAACAAAGCATATAATATAATATGATAAAGATATAGAATGGGATATGATAATGATAAGAATATCTTACGAATTGTGATCATGAGCCATGCAAACACACTGGAGGAATGTCCAAGAGGTCTTTGGATGTCTCAGAACTTCTTAGGTATGAGTAAGGATGATCAGGCTTGGAGAAAGATTGAGAATTACATGCATCTAATTTTTTGATTGCTGAATAGAAATAAATAATTTAGTTTTATAGGGTTGACGGTGACCAGGTTATGTCACCGCTAATTATGGGGAAAATTTCCCCTCTGCGCATGATTTTCTTATTTTGATTGGATTTTTTGGCATTTTTAAGGATTGACTGAATGCTTTAAAGCATGTATAAAGGATTCAGTTATTTAGGGATGAATTTAATTTGGTTAGGGCATAAAAATGGATAGGATAAAAGCTAGAAAAGAAAGGGGATTTATGTGTAGGATAAAAACATCCTAATTCGAAGGTTGGTTAGGGTATGTGAATTTAAATGATTAATTAATTAACATGAATTAGGCATGTGGGATAGTAAATGATTAATTAATTATTGATTCTTAATTAATTAATTAATTAGGATTACATGGGTATTTGATTAAATTAAATTAACAATTAAATATGTGCACAAGGGTGAATGAAAGCATAGATACCAATTTTAGGTTTCTACATTACTCAACAACCATCCATCAACAATGGCATTCAACGTGATCAATTTTTCATAATCAATACTGTGAGGAGGTAAGTTTGCTTGTAATATCTATCTCTCACACTCAACTCCAGTGTGTGACATCTTCCCCCTTAACAATTTCCTTAAAAAAGGAACTATGTTTTCCTGGCGCAACATCTTACAAACATCCTTTAAGTCATCAATGTCTTTTTGGGGAAGCTTAACTATTTTTTCCTACTCCATCTTCCACGACCACTCCTTCAAGCATTGTATCCCACCCTGAAATTTTTAAATGACCTCCATAGTCTCTTGATATAATTCCTTCTGATGGGTAGGATCTTGATACTTTGCATGTAATACTTCGTTTTTTTTAAATAATAGGTTTATGCTTTGTGGCCTCACCTGTGCATGCATGTAGTCACCAACATATGTATTGTCTTAGGATCAGGTGCTAACTTTATAATCTACAAATATTTCACAACACGATGTACTCTAACCATTCTTGTGTCCTTATATTTTTGTGTTACTTTCTCATGTGTTCATAAAAATTTGGGCATTCTTCATAATTTTGATTCTTTCCGCACTAGAAGAAACTAATGTTCCTAGGGAATTCATTCTTATAATGATTATGGGATACACATGTATAATAGGTTCCTCACAGGAATTCACCTCTTCCATCGCCACGTCCTCAAACTCTAAATTCTTTGCAATAACCTCTACCTCTACCACCTCCATCATATTTCCCTTCATTGTGATTATGATTATTATTTATTAGATAAGGTTAAAATAGGTATCGGCTCCTAGGGGCCTTAACAAAGGAGGAATAGAAACCTACCAGTGAGAAAGGAATAGAAAATTCCATGAAAGGAGTTAAACATGCTTAACTCTTACAATGAAGATTAGGACTTAAAACCAAAGATTGTAAAATAGAGAGAAAGAAAACCAGATAAAAAAATATAAAACAACAAAAGTTCACCAAAAGTCTTCCAACGGTCCATAAAATGCAACTATTTTTTAGGATATGCTTCATTGCTACCATCATGACTACCTTTGATCTCGACACCCTTAGTGCCCTTGACATTTATATCTTCCTCCAGCTTGTCCTCTGAACTATTGATGTGGAAGTTGAAATTTCTCCTTTTAGTGCCTTCCTCCACCCCTTTCAACCTATCACTCAACTTTTTGACTTGGTAATCCCACTCCAGATCCTTCTGTTTGGACTTCACCTAAGCAAAGACAATTTTCTTGGAAGCATTAATGACATCCAAAATAGTTTCCCTTTGACCAACATTGGCTTCCTCCATCACCTGAAGCACACCCTCTAATTAATGAACCTTTCTACTCAAATCCTCGAAACCCTTAAAATTACCATCCCAATTCCTTTCTCTCGAGGTGTTCACTTCACCTCAGAATTCCTCACTCTTCTCTTTACTATAATCCTCCCCCACATTTTTTCATTTCCAATCCTTCATCTTAGTAAGGCATTCTGTAAGAGTGAGGTCGTCCTCTTCCACCTTATCTTTCAAAGAATAATTCAGAATAGGTTTCCCATTTTCAAACAACAGAAGGATGAACCCTGTTCTGATGCTCACCTTGTTCCTTGGAATTGTTTGCAGCACAGGTCTTATGTACACTAGCTTCAATGGCATCATGAATCTAATTAATCAATATGTAATTCTTCATATCACGAGTGGTAGACTTGAAAATATTACAATAACAAGACACATTCTTCCTTATCACACGCTGCAATAGGGGGCACCTCCTTGAGTCATGATCCAAATGATAGATCTCATAGTAAAGAAACATGGTGTACACTAATATATGAGGGAAAATATCCTTAGTTTGTCATTTCACCTTGTAATCCATAAACCAAATACCAATGCACTTATTATGGGATGAATTAACTAATAACGTTTCCAATTTTTTTTCCATAGATGTAATCTGAGCTTCCAAAAATGGATACCTCTAGTGTGTACACTCCCAATTGCCTCAATGTTCATAGATGACTCAAGTTCCTCATGTGGATCTATAAAGGTCTTGTGTGAAAGTGCCCTTCAGAAGTGTGTGATCAAACCTCCAAAAAACCATTGAGCATGATGAATAGGGTGAATATCATAAGACATATTTTATAAAAAAAAATTAAAGTGTGAACAATACTCCCTTAAGCTCTCAACCATGCGCTTCTTAATTTCCTTCAGTGCATTGACACTTTTTTATTCAAACTAGGCTATATAGAAATCAACTAAGAAAGAATCACGCAACATGATATAATCTACAAAAGTTTGGTTTGGATCATACTTTTTGTACCAACTATGCACAATCCCTTGTAAAGTAGTAGAAATCTACCTTTCCTTATGCTTAAGAGTTATGATCCCCTTTGTGTGCCATAGTATCTCACACATACACATGTTCAGTCATATATTCAATTGCTCTATATTCTAGTAGGAGAAATTAAATCTCATAATAAACTTGTTGGGGTTGGTGCGGGTCGTGCCCATTAGATCTTTAGCCTATATTACCACTTATATTCCCTCCACCTCTAAAATCATCAAACCCACTAGATCCTGAACCACCTAATCCTCCTCTTATGATGGGAATCAGACCAAAGGATGTGTTTTCTTATGTCCCAATAGTTTTTCTAAACTGCAATCCTATGGTCTATGAAGTTGTGCTACTCCTAGACATGTTACCAACGTTCTACACACCCAAGCTCTGCATTGATGATGTTCTAGAAAATACACCTCCAACCGGACCCCCAAATAATAAAAATGACTTCGGCATCACCATAGATGAATGTGCTTTCTGATTAAATCCTAAAATTACTGGAAAATAAAATCTATCGATCACTAGTCTACCAACCACAGTAGATTTCTTATCAATGAGTGTCACAAATACTGGAAAACCAAGTGTAAGGGCCAGATCACTAGGAGGGATTAGATGTGCCCCCACTGTCCATGTAGTTTCATTCGATGTGCTCTCATATGAAGCTGAAGAGGGTTCTCTTCCATTATTACCAAAATGGGGGAGTACCATATGCTCTGAATTCATGTATTCTATGTGATATCTAAATTCTTTGCAATACATCTCTCTCCACAACACCATTTGTTCTGCAACATCATGCTGCTTTTCCAAATCCCTCTTACATGACTCATTAAACTTAATTCACCTTTATTTTCTTTGTCTCTCTTCCACCAAGTCTTCAATGTTTCACCACACCTTCTTCTGCCCCCATGCATTGTGGGGTTTAGCTAGCCATAGGACATTGTTCTAGATCCAGAGTCATGATCAAGATATTAATCACTAAAGGGATAGTGCGCAAGTAGGATCCTCTGGGTTTATGCAAGAACTGAAACTCAAGAAAAGCATAAGTACAATTGAATAAGTCTTGACTTCTTCTACAAGAAATCCTTCAACACTCTTTGTTGTTATCCTCCGTGTGAATACTATCATCCATGTGTATGCTCACCTTAGTCTCTCCTACACACATTTCCTCTATAATCCTTGTGCACACACTCTTTAATACTTAGCTATTTTTAGGGCCCAACACCAAATCACCCTAGAAAAATAAATTTATCTCTCCTATCTTGTTTTGAGCTAGTTTTTTTATAATTTATCAATCATTTTTCTCATTTCAAGTCTAAATTCATTATTTTGGTCATGGATAAGTGTTTTTGGAAGTTACTTAGTTAATTATTATCTACCTTTATCTAATAATTACATCATTATGATATTTATACACATACAAAACCTATAAATTAATTATGGTGTAAATAGTTTGAAACTATGATACATAACCATGAACAACAAACTAGAATTTGATAGTAACCATATGGGAATGACCCTCAAGATAAATCAATGCACTCGTATTCACACTGACATCCTACGAATACTACAACTAATTATGACCCATGGTGTTGTAACATTACTATTTATGAATCTAGTTACTATAATGGACGTGATTGCTTTTTCTTATTCTAATGATAGTCTTATATGCCACTTTATACTCTATGGTGTGGTCCCTACACCCATGTACATTTCTCCTCAACTTAAGCCACACATTAAGTAGCATGCATACAAGGCTTATACATAACACCTTACATGTACACACTTTATCATTACTATAGATTGATTCAAACTTACTTTCTTGTTTCTAATTTACCCAAAAATGAATATAAAATGTGATGAAAGGGGATTTTTTATTTTTTATTAATCTAATTTTAGATTAGGGAACTAACAATAGAATGTATATTCAATATATTAATTAATCATACAATCTAGAAGATATATACATATATATATATGTATGAGATTGATTGATTAGAACATGTGATAAATATATTAAAACATGAGAGAAAAAGTGCACCTATCTATTTAGATGATATGGAATTTGATACAGGTGTGACATATTGATGAAAAAACTAATTTCCTATGAATAATTTGTCTCTACTTTTTGGAGTATAAACCCTACTTAGACCAAACCGTCTATATTAAACCAAAATGTCCAAGTTAGTTTAAAGCTTTAACCCTTAATTGTTAGTTTCATCTAGGGAAATGTTATTGCTCTTTAACTTTTTCCCCCTTGTGAATAGATAAAATATGCCTTGATGTAATAAAATAGGTCTAACAAATGTGTCAAACCCTCTACAATCAAATTAAAAGACCCAAACCCCTTACTTTGGTCAAAACCCTGAAAAAAGGTTAGTGTTTGGATTAAAGTGCAATATGTATACCACATTTATTAGAAATTATTTAAATATTTCTCAAACTGCACATAATTATCTACCTATATATGTTATATCTATATGTATGCAACTATATTTGAGAATTTGATCACTTGATAATGTTTGTAATTCCTTACTTGCTGAGTTTCTTAATTAGTTTTCATAGACTTTAGATTTGCAAAAGTAACTATTGAACCAATTTTGGATTGATTTATAATTATTTAGGGTATTTAAATCATGTGTGATGATACTTTAGGATATATTTAGTTCCTTTTTAAATATGTTTTTTTGATAAGTTCTTGAAATTTTGAATTAATTTCTAGGTAAGTAGATGAGTGTATTTGACTTTCTTATATAATTTTTTGTACGTATAATTTCACATTAATGATGCCACATGAGTAAATTCACAACACAAAAATATATCAAATTACAAAATTTAATGATAGAATGTTATCAAAGAAACCACCAATCTCGAATAAAATCATTTGGCAATTTTTTATAAGAGAGATGTACAACACTGAAAAGTTGTGCTCATGATAATTATGATTGATAGATAAATTTGGGCTAATGTAATATTTTCTATGAGATATTGTGTAATGTAAAGATGAGAGAGAGTCTTGTAATGGTACTAATAACATATCAATTTGGCTCAAAATAGGTACACAATTCATGGGCAAGGGATTAAGCCACTATTGACATTAACAAGTGACTAATTGTAAAATTTAGGTTTCTAAATTTCCCATGATTTAAGATAGGAAATGAAATTTACTTTCTTAAAGGAAAATATTCCCGACTGTGTAAAAATAATTATTCTTCACTTGATTGTTTTGTTGATTTTTAGATGCTTGAAGTGGTTGCAAGATTCCAAATGTGAAAACCTACAAAATAAAGTGTAGTCAATGTCTATATAAATAAAATTAAACTTTAATTATATATTGAAATTAAATTTTAACTTTGAAAATTTGAATGATAATAAAACATAAAATGAAGACACTTGTTTTTCTTGTCAAAGGAAGACATCCTTTGTTGAAGCACTTGGAGAGAGGGATTGAAATTCTATGACTAGAGGATTAGAGGTGATCATTCCCCAATTTGGAGAAGTAGGCATTATAATGAAGGTTATTAAGTGTTCCAATACACCTAGGAATGGAATTGAGTTCCCCAACCAACCAAAGGGTGTCATAAGGCATGTAACCATCTCTAAAATCCTTCCCAAGAGAGATAGAGGAAGAGTTTCACATGGTTTCTAAACACATCTTAAATCTTCTACACATAAAACCACACCAATGTAGATGAATCTAAGTTCCAAATGTATATCTCATATAAAGTTTCAAGGGATTGAATTAGACTCATTTACGCACTGTGCATGGTAATAGTGTTGATGTATATAATTTGTAACCCTAAGCAATAATGAAGTAACATTCGTTTTCTCATACCTTTCATTATATACATATGTATGATTCCAAGATGCATAGAGTGAAAGGGAATGAATAATCACACCCCTAAAATTCTATACCAAGATGTATTAAATTCTATTCTAAACTGTGAACTATATGTCTAAATCTGTATTAGAAACCTAAAATAGTCTATATGTTTTATAAAAATCTGAATTTTCTAGCAAAGAACTACCCACTACAGTATTGTCCATTTTGGACAATACCATTTGATGGTCATGTTTGAAATAATAGGTGAAATAAAAATATCTCGTCAATTTTGAGTCGCCCCAAAAATTTTAGAAACTACTAGAAATAATAAGCAATAATAGAAATAGAATATTGTTAATAAATCAATTGAATGAATTTGATATCAACAAGATTACAAATAAAAGTTGTCTATATATATCAAAAGTAATATTTATAGTACAAATTTTATTTTGAATATATAATATACATGTGTGTAACAAAATCCACATGAATAGGGACACACGAGATAAGTGGTCTAGATATGAGTGTCACTTATCCTAATCTAAGCCTAGAAGGTGTGAAAAGTAGAATAATTCAACAAAATTTAAATAAATCTAACTAAACTTAAAATATAATATCCACATATATAAATCACCAAAACTCACCCTTAAGTTATGCTTAGGGAATCTAAAAGAAAAAAATAAATAGGTCTTATAACTATGCCCGATAAGCTACCCATCTACAATAACTTCAACCTTTAAAAAATGATATACAAAATAAAGGTATCTCAAAAACCATGCTATGTACTATAAATATTGTACTTGATGGGATGAGAAACATCACTAAAAAAACTATATGGGGTGAAATCCATCACTGAAGAATATACAAAAAGTGTAAGTGAAAAGATTGTTGAAGAACTTAAATCTACACGATTGGTCCAAATAATCTATTCAATCACTGAAGAAGACAATATGAAAATGTATGTACTATAATAACTCTAATGAGATTGTCAATTTGTTGAATGAGGTGATGAAATTCAAAAACATTACACCAAGAATAGATTCAACTATGAGAATTAGACAATGTTATGTGATAATGGTAAGAAAGGGATGTAACACCCAGAGAATAAATATGACTATACCTCGACATAATGATTGAATAAGTATATATATATATATATATATATCTATATATATACATGTGTGTGTGTGAGAGAGAGAGAGTGAGTGGTATGAATCCACTACTCGAACACAAAATAATGAAAAAAGTTGGGTATGCTAGAAAAATATCACTAAAAGAAGATGGTTTGGCTATCAAGGTGTTGAAAAACACAAAAATTGGTCTCTCACAAATAACATGGCACTGATAATGATGGCAATACATAAGAACTAAGAAAAGGGTGTAAATAAAATTAACACATGTATGAAGGTAGGATAGGCCATGAAAAACAAACCCCCATGAAAATTTATAACTTAGTGTAAGTATACATCCCTAAAAATGCCAAATAAGACAAACAAAATACTTTATATATTGGAATTACTAAGAACACGGAATTGTCTAATTGTCAACAAGGCTAAATGGTAAAATGAGAGTTACTACAAAATGAGGGAAAAATCCCAAATAGAGTTAATCCAAAACAAAGGGATCATTTATAGGTAAAATGAGTAGTTTGTAGTTGAAATAGATGAATTGTAGAGGATCCACAGCTATAAAGTCCACACAAATAATGATGGTGATGCCATCATCCTAAGTGAATATATATGGTAGATGAAGATGCGTGAACATGATCTAGTACCATGTGCACAAATGGTACATGTAAGAAATCATCTCTAGAAGTGTCTTGATTCTCATGTATAAATGAAGTATTCTCATATCTATTATCCTTGAGAAGGTGTGACAAATTACACATGCGTCTCTCAATATCCTCATGAAGAGTGGAGTGAACAAAAACATGTGAGTGTTCATGAAGTGGGTTTTATGACAACCTATCTTCTCTATATATAATTCCATGATGATAAATATAATGAATAAGTTTGATTTGGGTAGTGATTACCACAAATGTTTACCTATGCCTCCACTAAAATGACCCATGGAATAGAGGATGCAGGATCTAAAACTAGTTGTGTGATTCTTAAATGAGACAAATAAAATGGTGGATTTATTTTAAGTGTGGGTTGAAATAGGTGCAACAATGGGTGCATCACATTTATTAGGAAACTCATGATTAAAAAAATAATAGGATGATGATGTGTTAATATGATTTGAATATGTGACATAAGGTAGATTATTCTCAATGATAGGTATGTCTATTGTGTTAATATGATGTTGTAAGCATGTAATTTTGTCTTGTAAATACTGAAGGAGGATGTATTTTTTTGATATTAGTGAAAGTAATAGAGAGTTGAATATTTTTCCTTCCTATTCTCTTTATCAAATATATCAACATCTAGTTGAAGTGAACATACTTCTAAAAAAAAGATGTTTTCAAAACGTAGGTTATTATTTTCTTGTGTGAGAGTGTGAAATTCAGGGATGGATTCCATCTATAATAATAAGGAAAAAAATCCTTGGAAGAATCTAAAAAAAAACAAACTCAATAAACAACTCTCAAATTACTTATAATAATGTAGTTCTTATATGTTTCCCTCATTAGAATTGTTGGAATGCAATCCATGAATCAAATAATCCCAACCAAAAAAATAATGTATAAAAATGAATCCGCTAGTTGAAAATAGGTAGAACTTATAAGTAGTTATACTTATAAATAAAAAATAGTCAATAAATTTTAAATTTATGCTAAAATTATAATCCTAGTATATTATGAACCAAAACCCCACCATTTTTGAGTACATGAAAAATGTAATTTAAAAAAATCATGTTTTGATATGACATAAATATTAAAAGATATGGTTAATTGAATGTACAAAAACTTAGGAAAAGATAGCTACACTCTATACAAAATATTGTTTCTTGAAAATTAGGCCACCAAAATTTACAAAGCACTACTCGAATATACATAGAATGAAAAAATACGTGATGTAAAAAATAAATACTTTGTAAGCCTTTCAGAGTAGAAAATATGATATTTGGAAAACCATTAGACAAAAAGTGATGCTCAATGGTGTAGGCTATGTGAAAAAAATTACATAATGGGATATAAGAGATATTTTTAGGTCATACGAGGGATGAAATAAAAAACTAGGGACTAATTAGTGCTCATGGGGATAATTGAGAGACCTGTGAGGGTCATATGAGTGACCAATGGTTTAAAAATACTCTTAAGGCTAAACATAAAGCCTAAGGGATATGATTTCTAGAATTATTAGTAGCCAACAAATAATACTCATCATCATGCCCAATACAATAATTACCAAAATTGATATTTATTAAAGATCAATTGCAATCCTGAGAATTTGAATGGTTTCCCAAACAACTATAAACTTAAAATGGATGCCCCATGAGGGATGTAAGTACGAATTATTAAAAAATGGACATTGTGGAAAACTCATGAGATGAAGAATATAAATGGAACTAAGAAGAATCATCCTTTTTTCAATTCTATCACCTTTCAGCATGTTTACTGTGAAGGAAACATGGTGGTGGATAAATTTTCCAACAAGGGAGTGAATGCTATGAAGCTTAATATTGTGGAAAATATGAGGGGTATGGAAGATCACATTATATATTTAATAGATTTTGATATTAGAACCTAATTTCCTCCCTTTTATGACTTATATTCTAATGAAGTTTAATAATTATCTAAATACAAGGGGATATTTCAAATCCAAGTTAATTGGTATTATGGATGGGATCATCATCATGAAATAAGGGAGTGCCATATGGGGATCCCATGAGTTGGATTTTAAAATGTGGATCTACCCCATATATTTGGAGCATGCGACCAAGTCACCAAGTAGTTTAAGTTTTTTACATATTGCGTACAAATGTGTACACTAGCCATAATAAAGGACATTGTTTTATTTAAGCTCTGGGTATGAAAAAAATGGGTTTACAAACAAATGTTCTTTGAGTTCATTCAAAAGTGAATGGTGAGTGCCAAGAGAATTGCCTATCATTACTTACAAAATGGAAAGGTAGACCTTGTCATGGTAGCAGCCAGAGGACTTCAGCCTAGGAAGGTTCAAGCATATAAATGGATAATATAACTCATGGTGAGAATGATGGTATCCCTTTGCCTTCATGAAAAATTATATCTAGAGTGAATGATCATTCACTGAGGTCAAAGAGGTGCATGGAAGTTTATATTTGACATGATAACAGTGCTCTGTTTTCAGAGCTTATCCTACACCATGTGCAAAACCTTTTTCTATCCCTTAAATTCTACCTATGCATAAACCATAGAGTCCAATAATATGGAACCGAGTCCCACAACCATTGTAGTGGGGAAGAAATTCTTCAAAGTATTCATTTATTTCAGGACAAAGATTAAGGATGGGAGGTACGTTAGTGAGCTCGATCTTCATCTCCAAGAATCCCGCATAGAAAGAAAATTGTGGTAATAAAGAGGAAGTGTGAGGAGACCTGATGCAAGGGCATCATCACCAGGGCTATTTTAGGCTTATAGTAGGAAAATTTTGGTATTTTTATGGTCTATAGATATGTCTTTGAGTCAATTTTGATGCCCTTTAGGCTTTAGAAGATTAAAAAAAATTAAATAGAGGATATCCATCCATTTTTTACTATTTGAAATTTTGAATTCTAAAGCCAATTTTTGGCTTTCTCAACAAGTATAGGGGTCTAGTTGGCAATCTTAGCATGTTGTTAGCTTATTTTTATCTTTGTGAGTGTCTTGAAGGGCTCGTATTGAAGCTGGATTGGTCATGTTAGTCTCAAGTTGTTAATCTTTTGTTATGAAGAATCCATATGTGACTTGGTCATATGAGACCTAGAAAAATAGTTATGAGTAACCATTCAACATATAGAGGTATAAGTCGCTATTCGGTTTAACTAATTAAATTCATTGATCAATCAATTTGAGAAATTTTTGCAGCTCCATATAGGTTACATTTGAACTGTGCATGTACATTCTTAAGTAGGATCCTAAAAAAAAATGTGATTTACAATTCTGAGTAATTTTGAGCAAGTTTAGTTTATCTTTCCTAATTCTGATAGCATAAAGGTGTCTTGAATGAACATGTTGATGGATTCTTTTAGATTCTCATTAAAGGTGAATGAATTCAATGTTAAAACTTTCTAAATATTTCTCACAATCTATTATAAGGTGTTGAATGCTTATCAAATCCACAAGTTGGTGATGAGACTTACCTGAGAACACTCTTTGTGGGTTGATAATACTTTTATAAATTTATTAGAACGTGAAGGAGGCTTTGAAGAATGGATTCAAAAGGTTATGAGAAAATGAGGGAATAATAACTTCTAGAAATGTCTTGTGCCCTATCTTAGAGATAAAGTATAGTGACGATTGATGAAATCACGGGTATTAAAGATATAATCTAGGATTTCTGATAAGGTATCAAGATTTTAAACCCTCTTGTAGAATTTTTTGAAGTTATTTGGAGGATTTAAAGGAATTAAAATGCAAACAGTGATTGAATATATACTCCCATGTCTTTTTGATAGAAACCCTTAGGGTTTGCAGGAAATCTTGCATTTGAGGGGTCAAAACACAAATCTAAGGGCCAAGGAGTTATACAAAACATTATCACGACCTTATAAATGAACTTAAAAGGGGATTTTGAAAGGATATTACAAAAATTATGTGATTTTATTGATAGTCCCACAATGGTACTATAGAAGGGCAGAGTAGGCTTATTTAAGACTCAAATATAAATTTCCTAGGAAATTTCTCCGAAGGAATGAACCATGAAATTAATAATATAGAATCTTGGAAATTAAGGGTATTCAAATTATCACCTTGTCAGAGAAAATAGATTTTTATTCATATGTTATGACTAGCTTTGTGTTAGAATAGGCCTGCTAAGAAGGGATTAGTTTGTGAAGGTAGTTGTGAAGGAAGTGGGAGTAGGTTTAAGAGATGAATCAAAAAAAATTGCATGCACCTACAAATAAATAAAGGTTTCTCAAATATAATAACACTTTCTTCTAAAAAAAATTTATATTGTTTATCCAATAACATTCCATTGATTGTGTTTCCAAGAAGCCCAAATTGACAATTTTGCAAAAAAGGTAAGATGGTCAAATTTTGAGAATCCAATGACTTGGGGGACTAATATGGGCTAGAGGATGGACACTAAACATATTTGAAACCTTTAATCCACTAATAAAATAGATTTTAGGATTTCAAATTTTTCTAGTTTGAGAAAAAGGTACATTTTGTAAGAGCTGAACTGAGTTGAAGTTAGTAAACTAACTTTCTTGGTGTGAGTTTGAAGCTAATATATGTAACTGCATCGTATTGGTATCAAGGTGTGGAATAAGAAGGAAATAGATAAGAAAGTTAAAATAAAATTAGAAAATAAATAGTGAAGAAGAATATATTGATAAGAAAGAGAAGAGGCTGAAAAAATGCCACCAAGAAGAGCATGTGGAGGTGGAAATAGAGATCAACTTAGAGGTGTTGAGTTGGCAACAGATCTAAGAAACATTCAAGATAGGTTATGAGAATTAGAGGTCTCTTAGAGAAGAGGCAAAGCATTGGAGGAAGATAGTGATGATGAGGGAGAAAGGCCAACAACATAAGGAGACCAGAAAGAAGGGGAAGGAGAAAAAGTGAGGATACTAAAGGCATTCATGGGAGCAAGTACAAAGCCAAAGATGAAAGTGCAAGAGTATGGTGGTAGTCTACATCCAAAAGAGATCATGGATTGGATAGCCAAGATGGAAAAATATTTTTATTTGGATAACATTGTAGAGAACAAGAAAGTGAAATTTGTATTGACTAAACTCACATGACATGCAGCAGTATGGTTGGATTTTATGCAGCAGGAGAGATTAAGTAGAAATAAGGAAAATATTAAGAAGTGGGATAAGATGGTGACTAAGTTGAAAGGTAATTTTATTACTTTTGATTATTAAAAAAATTATTCAATAAATTGTAAAATTTGAGGAAAAGAGAGTTAAGTGTAACTGATTATATTGATGAGTTCTAAAAGTTGGCTATGAGTTCTGGTCATATACATGAGAATGTTGAAGAAGTGGTCAGGTATGTAAATGGATTGAGGTTGAAAATTCAAGATGAAATCAACCTATTTCACTTGAGATCAGTAGAAGAAGCATATCAAGTAGTCTTAAGAGTAAAGGAAAAGTTTTCAAGAAGACAAACTCAATATTTGAGAGGTAGAGGAAGAGGAATAAGAGGAAGAAATCGACAGACATGAAGAGGAAAATATCAACAGCAAACAAATGAATAAGAAGTGACTATTTCATAGTCACATATTTCATTTATAGGTGGATACAGAAGAAGAGGTGGATATGGATATAGAGGTAGAGGTGGATATGGAAGAGGAAAAGGTGAATTCACATGAAGGTGTTTCAAATAAAATAATGTTTTTGGACATATATCTTTTGAATGTCCTAAATACCCTCAAGAAAGTATAAAATGAGTTAGTGAAGAACGGAACCAAGAAGAACATGTACTAAGAAGAAGAGAGTGCAACATCGCCACCTATAGGAGAATATATTGAAACTTGAGAGTCTTTTATGATCCTTTCGCACCCCTATTTCTGATACATTTTCTCCAAGCGTTCTTCGTACACTCATTGCATCACCATTCATGATCAATGAACTCATTTTCATATCATTTGCCATCGGGTAAACTGATATTTTCTAATCTGAGATTTCTTCTAGTCCAAACATCATTAGGATATGGAGAATTAAAAGGTGACTGGGATGTTATGATCAATGACACCTAGGCATAGAATTGTAGATGGCCTTCTAACACAAGAACCTAGGCCCTTAACTGTCAATATTTACCAATTTCCACATGCGTTTACTTAAATGGCACAATATGAGAGGCATCAGGATACTGCACTCAAGAACCTAGTGGGGAACGATCACCAAGGAGGAGGTGATTTTCAGGCAAGCTACCTAGATATGACTCATCAAAAGAAGAGGTTTGTTTAAGATACCTGGAAGTGCTAAGGAATTTCAGGGTAAAATACAATACTTAAAGGGTAGAAGAAAAGTATTAGAGACAGTGCCAAATTATTGATATCGTGATTAAAATCTAAGAGAAATGTAAAATGTTGCACTAGGATTAAACATCATCCCACTATTAGGAGTCAAGGGGTTAAAAGGGAACACTCCAGATGTGCAAGTATTGAGACAAGATGTAAGTAATCTGACCATGAAAATATTCCCCCTGATAGCAACTTTTTTGACTATGACAAAAGAAATTACTCTTGGGGAAAAAATGCTATTGTGGATGAAATGGTTGTTGAGCAATATTCGAATAGATACACGGTGCCGAAGTAAATGTGCTTACATTAGATGAATGGGGTACAAGTGGGGAGATCCCCATTGCGAAGCCATCATCTAATGTGTTGTTCCTATGATGAAATTGAACTAAGGAAACTCCCTAGGAGTTTTAAAGGACTGCATCCTATAACTATACAAGGGCCAAGTTCACTCACTGGGGATTTTGCGGTATTAGCACTTGTTGGAAGAAGATAGTTTTGCCAGCCTTGCTTGGATGCCCTTGGTGTTATGTTGAATAAGGTTGAATTGATATTCATAAGGGGTATAATTAGCTTTTTATAACAAAGGAGAAAAGGGTTGTGATACATTTGAAAAATGGAGATCTACACCATATGTTGAACCTCTAAGTGAGGAGATCTATTTGACTTAAACAAGATCTATGTCTACATTTTTTAGGATCCAGGAGGTCAATGAGCCATCAAAGGAAGGCATTTTATAGTGGGAGGATTCTCATTCTATAAATGATACTAAAAGTATTGCTTGTGAAAATTGGGATCATGGTACATATGAACTAGTAGGATGCAAGGTGAAAAATGTGGTTGCGCATAAGAAGGGGCTTCGTTCTATTCAATGGATAGGTGGTGCAGTACCCTAGTATACATGAGCAGAAGATCTTCCTATATTTTTGAAGCCATGGAGGCACAGTGCGTAGACCAAGTCATGAGAAGAGATATGTTAGCATATGTCCTAGTGGGTGGTGTAGTGTACTAGTGATGGTAGTTCAATAGATATAATCTTATGAAGTGGAAGGATATTAGAATTTCCTTATCTACCATGTTTTTTGTAAGAATAATGCACCTATGCAAACCTACACTTATAATGGTGATTTTAACCTTCTCAGCATCACATTCAGTGATTTTAGTGTGTGAGATATTATAGACAATGGGATTCTGATGAAGCATTACAAACCTTCACTCTGGGTGCATATACTATATTCAACTCTACAAGGATGTTGTAGCACCATTGACAAACAATTATATTTTCCTTTTTCATTACAAGTGTTGGCATGTGATTTTCTTAAATGATGTGTGTTCCTAGATTGTTGAAAATCATGCCTGTTATGAATAAATCATTTATGCTCTTAGATGCACTGGACTGAGTGATATTGCTTTCAAGAATCCACTTTCACTTCTTGTAGGTGAGTTACAATCTAGCTTGGAGAGTTGCCAACTGATCTCTTTTACTAAATCATCCTTGGATAAATTACAGTGATCCAAGGAATGTTTTAAATCTCCTTACTAGACTGAATGGTAAAATTGACATTCATAGGTGTAGAGACGTAGAAGACTGAACTTTGTTTGTTACAAATTCTTTGGTCTTGTATGAACGTGACTTCATTCGGTTATATGTTTGTGATTGGGTCTTTAGGTTTGATCCCTTCAGGATATTAATGGCGTAAACAAAATGCGGTCTACTTCATGACTAAGAAGGGAATAAGAATCCTAAAACTAAATGATTATCCTAACAATACCCTAAGCTAGGTAAAAGCACCTGCTTCCTATCTATGTCTACTTATTTGGGTTTCAATCTAACCTAAGCTCATTTGTGCTAAATGATAAGGGAACTATTACTAAAGTAATCCTAGGCTAATATAACCTAATGCCTAATACTATATGGTTGTTGAATTGATCTAACCTAAGGTGGAGAAATTACCTATGGAAATGTTTTTAAGACTAAGGTAATATTGTTAGACTAACCTAAGTTTTGGGAAATATATCCTTAAACTATTAAAAGGGAACCTAAGGGTGTTGCAATGGTATTATGGTGACAGTTCTAAGGGCATTTAATTTATTTGATTTTTGGTTAAATGAATGGAGGTATAACCAGTTTGGAAAATGCTAGTAAAATTTAGTGGAGACATACGTGTAGGCTTCACTAAAGTTGGAAATGCATGCAAAAGTGGAAATAGTTTTTTCTAGTTTTAGGAGGCGGTGGCATTGGCATAGAGAGATAGGAGGGAATTTAGTAATTAATGGCATTAATGGACCTTAGTATTTACATCTAAATCATCTTGGAAACAAGGGAGGAGGATTTGTGAGGGGTTGTTTGGTCTTGCATGTCTCATGATTTTTGTATGCATAGAGCTATCTGGTTCTTCGAACTAGCAATTTGAATTTTACTTTGTGGCTATTTTTGCTTTCTCTGGTCTATTTTTGATTGAAGGAAAGTATATTAGGAATTTGAGGAAAAGATGTTTGGTTGTTAATATTTTGGTGGAGAAGAAAAAGAGTTGGAAGCTCAGCTTAAGTAAAGTCTCCTATTGAATTAACAGAAAGCACTATCAAACATGATAGGCTCTAACCATTAAGATTTTTGCTTTCTTATAATGATTCATTAAAACAATCCTACCTCTCTCATGAGATAA
Organism: Taxus chinensis; assembly: GCA_019776745.2. Classification (NCBI taxonomy): domain Eukaryota; kingdom Viridiplantae; phylum Streptophyta; class Pinopsida; order Cupressales; family Taxaceae; genus Taxus; species Taxus chinensis. The sequence goes on from JAHRHJ020003274.1 coordinate 154,751, forward strand.
ATGTTTTCATGATTTTTCTGGTTATTGATGGCTTTCATGATTTTTTATGAATCTCTTTGGTTTTTTGATGTAAATCCATTTTACAAAATAATGTTATCCTTTTGGAAACTCTCTCTGTAATGGGACACAAGTTACCAGTTGGTTGCATGCATGCAAAGGGCCTATTTTTGAAGCTCTGTACTTCATTCTAAATGATGGACATGCGTTCAAAGCTGGTGTTATCCTAATGGCTGGCATTCGTTGCTTTGTGTGGTTTTGTACTTTTATTGAGCCTTTTGTTTCATTTGAACTTGTATTAGAACTTTTTGTTTTGTTTTTAGCTTGTACTGAAGCTTTCCATTGGTGCTGAACTTGTGTTCGAAGCTTCGTGTTCGGAACTAAACTCATATCCAATACTTGTGTGTTTAGAACTTGCATTCGGTGAGGCATTGTGTTTGGTTTTTATACTTGTATTCTGAGAGCTATTTTTTACTCATATTCAAGGTTTTGAATACTTAGAAACTCATTATGGGACTATTTGCTCAAAAATTCTTGAGGAAAAAGTAATGTTTTTGGTTTGAGTAGATTTGGTAACAAACTCTTTTGAGACTGATCTTCTCCTTGCAATTTTTTTGAGTTGGAATGCCATGTGGTACTTTTGTCTTCTATCTTTTGTTGAGACTGTACATTGTTCTTGAAATGGTAAGGGCTGTTGTAAGTATTGAGGGTTATTATTTCCTCCTCAGCCCTAAGAAATCCCGCATCTTGCTAAAGACTTGACTATTGTGTTTGAAGGATTAATGACTGGAAATGTATCTTGTTATGGGTTTAGTTTGATATAGAGTTTCTTGGAACAGTCATTAACAATATTTGAGGTTTTATGGTAATCGTGCAGTATGCATTCTCCTTTTGTGATTACATTTGAAAGAACACCTTCTCTGATCGCTATGTGGGCAATATTTTAGATGGAACTTGAGAATTTTGTTGTGATTCTATTTCAGTCACGATTAGAGGTAAAAGTTGGAGACACTTATTTGACTTATACATTATATTGGGTTTTCTTACTCACTTCTTGATCCTCTTAAATTGACTTTTCAGATTTTAAGCAAGGAAAGAGTTGGAATACTCTGCACTCATTCTGAATCTTGTTGATAGGATTTATGGGAACCCTCTTGTTTGTGGGTTGTTTCACTTAATTTGTCTTCATGAGGACCACAAACTTTATGAGCTTCTAGTTATTTGGAGCCATGTAAGAGTTAAGCCTAGGAAATTAAGATTAGGAATGCCACAGTTTCTTTTATGGTTTGACCCCATATGATTTAATTGAATTGAAATCTTGTTTATCTTATAGCGTTTTTTAATTTCTATTCTTTGTTAGATTCATCAAATGAATCTCTGGGGTCAATGAAAAGAGAAAGGAATATTCTCTCTTGTTGATAGTATAATATTTTTGGGACTATAAATGAAAATAAGTACTTATACTCCTTTCCATGAATTGAAAATTTGAACTTGTGTTTAAATGAATTGGGGATAATAAACCCAGGTGGTAATGATTTGAATGGAAACTTGAGAAGTGTGTTTTCTTCTAACTTTATGTGTTGTCTTTTCAGTCAGTTTTTTTACCTCCTTGGGAACTTAATAAGAACTTCTGAGTTGGAAAATATAGAGATGGAATTCATTTTATATTAGAAATGAAATGAATTATTTATTGGACTATTTCCTTTTGATATCCTTTATTGAAATTTCCAATAAGTTGTATTTGATAGAACTAAACTCTTAATCTTGATTCTTCATTGGAATTGTAGATGATTTTTCTCTTAGGCCTGGTCAACTAGTTCTAGGGTTCGGGTTTTCTTTTCTTATGTATTGTAGGAAATAGTGGAACCACTCTTCTGAGATGTGAATTTCCTTGTTAAAACAAGTCTCTTGGATGACAAACCATTTATTGTTTAAATGAGTAATTGAGAGGATCAATTAAACTATATTATAGGTGTAGATGTTATGAATCAGATTGTGCTCATTTCTTAAAAGTGAATGCCCAGAATATTTAATTGTACTTATTTTCTGGTTGATCATTACTTATGCTTATTTGTATAAATATTATTAATTGATTCATTAAAGCAGATTTTTTTAATGGAACAATATTGTGGAAGCACTTCGTTTTAATGCTCTATAGTGCTTATCATGCTCAGGAGGATTGAATGACTTGTGCTAGAAAGTTTTGCAGATGGACATCGTTAAGTGAAAAATAAGGTAAAAAAACTTTTCTGATGCATTGGCATATTTAATTTGGATCTTATGTAAAGAGTTTTGATCAATCTTGAGTTGATTGGAAAGAAAAGTGATGTTCTTTTAAGATATTAATCTGATTGACATGAAGAATGTCTGAAATCCATAATCTTGTAATGTATATTTATCATCATGAATTGAAAGGTTTTGAGTTCTCTAACTCCAATTTTGGATGAATTATTTTGTACTTGTAAGAAGAAATAGTAGTGATATCTTGGCGGTATTCTTTAGGGGTCTACTCTTGTGTACTTTTTGCCTAACTTTTTTATCAGTTTAATAATTCTAGTTTTAAGGGGATAGTTTATAATACACCCACTATTACACCAAGAAACTTGTTAAACTTTACAAAAGATTCTCTTTTATCTACACAACTAAATTTTAATAATGAATATGCATCATGCATACAATTAAATATATGAGTGATGAATGATAAAAAAGGTTATGTTAATCCTAACATCTTAACCGTTGTAGAGGAAGAGATCCTGTCTCAAAAAATGAAAGATTAAAAGGGAATGTGGTCATTATGATCTTTAAATTTTTGTACTTTGTTGTGAATGAAAACACTAGTTGAATCTAGGTTGATGACACACTTGATTTGGAAAGATATTTTGTAAAATTAAACGTTTGATTTTTTTGTCCTATTTTTGGAATAACTGGTTGCTATTAAATGCCATTTGAACCATAATGCAAACATGAGATAATGAAGTTCTCAATAAAAATTCAGGTTAATTATGATATAGAAATTTAATGAATGTTAGAAAATAGGGTTAGGCATGTTTTGTAATAAAAATCTTAATCCAATCTCAAGGGAATAATTATGAATTTTGACCCATAAATAGTATGTACATATGAGTCCAAGTTAGTTCATAAACGGATGTTGGCACATGCAAACATACAGGACTGAACCTATCAAGAAAACCAACAAGTATTCTCAAGGATATAGTGTTGCACCTTGACATGTGGCCACACCCATTTTGTATTCATTCATCTAGATCTACACACATGGACTCTGAACTTAGTTTCTCTCTAGGTCAAGTATAGTAGCATGATTAAAAGGTAAGTCTAGAAAATTTCTATGACTTAGGGTACCCTTTGCACATTCGGTTGACCTAGGTCAAAATCGATCATCGAATGCCCATACCCCCTCATTCATGAGGTTGTACATTAGAATGTTGCATAACCTAAAGAGATAAGGGTCAAAGCTATGTGTTCAAGTGGACTAACGTGAAGTAGTTAAAGACCATTCTGTAACAATAGAAGTGAGGTGAAAGGACGTATTCTAAAATGACTTTTCGTTCTAGGATGGAATAGTACATGAACTTATATGTTGAAAATATTGGCTAAAGCATTGCATCAACTTATTGGTTGTGTTGTCCTATCCTTCGCCTAGTATTAAAGTAATCTGATTTAAGATGAATATTGGTAACAAATATCTCAGATAGGTTCTTTAGGACAAATCACTCAGTACATGGAATAGGGTAAGGAAAACCAAGTATATGGTAGTTTACATAAAGTATTCTATACTAATTTAAGTTAACATGAGTAAAATCAGTTGGTAACCGATGGTCATGACTGAGGAGATCGGTATTAAATCAAGTCATTATAGCTGCATACCCAATGCTCCTCCTATATATGAGATTGATTGGCATGGCAAATGTGTGTTCTTAAATGATGTTTATTTAAGTTGAGAACATTGCACTTCGCCAAAAGTCTGCTCCCTTAGTTTTCTAAAGTCTTGGGAAAAATAGGAATGTGACATCTTGGTATCAGAGCTGGAATGTGTAGTTTCTACCCTATTACTATGTCCAATTATGATGAAACTTAAATTCCTTGTAATAGACAAAAGTCCATGGTTAGAAGAAGAGGAAATGTTGTATGAACGTTCATGTTCCCTAAGGAAGGAGAAGCAAGGTGCCCAAAAATTTTTGATGAAACTTTAAGCTTCCCTATTGGAGTGTAAGAGATTGACATTTGATGTTTTGAACAACAAGTAATGGGAAAATGACATCTAGGAAGAAGAATGCTTACTTGGAGGTAATGAAGATTTCCACCTCCTGAGGACAATGCCAATTTAGGTGTTGACTAAAAACAATTAAACATACCTGAATCCTGAGAAAAAAAAGGCTAGGGCGGGCAGTTGAACTCCTCTAATGATATAAAAAGGGATAAGTCCACCAAGTTTGATGTCACCACATTAGGTAGATGAAGATGAGAATTGGCTCATGAGATGGAGAAGTTACTTTGCACCATAAAAACTTTCTTCAGAAAGAAACAAAGACGATATGGGGAGCATATCAGTTTCGGGTTTATGAGGGTCATCTTTTGGGTGGGATAGCCGCCGTAAGGATGAGTTACAAAATTAATGAAACATAAATATCACATGGGATCAATTTAAATGACTTTAACAACGTTGTCTACCGCCAACTAAACATGATCAGAAAATGCTGAATTCTAGAAAATTTCAAGAAAGCTACTATAATGAGTATTAGGAGCGACTTAAGGTCTAAACTCCTTAAGTATGTGCCCTATATTCAAATTGATAAAAAGTTTAATCCATGGATATGGAAATTCATCAGGGGATTGAACCCCGTTATACCAAATGAGAGGTGGATGTTTCATAGCCCAAACGATGAGGGGGTTGTTGAAAAATACTAAGGCAAGAACAAAAATGAACAATTTTACGACCATAAGGAGGTCAAGAAAACCTTCTCTTCATCATCAATCATTGCACCTAAGAAAGGACCATGGGAATAAATCTTTGGAATGAAATGTAAGTTTTCAGCTAATAATAATAAGATGAAAGCACTCAAAACAAGTATGTTGGTAATGTACGGAAAATTTTTTCAAGAATTGAATAGACAAACAAAAGTCCTATGCAGTGGTTAGAATGAATAATTCTAAGGCTGGGGAAATGTTTATGAGCCTAGAAAGGAATAGTTGTTTCACTCAGAATGCTTTTTCATTCCTTTTTAGAAACAGATAAGGTTAGGGTTAGGAGGAATACCTGTTGAATGTCGAGATGGTGTGCGCGTACCGTAGAGAAAGATCAGGCTGACTGCGAAGAACTCCTTTTGTCTTGGAAGGACTACCTGCAAATAAGAACACAAGACCACAAGATTTTGATTAGACAATAAATGAGGAAACTGCCTTGGGCCCAGGAAATATAAAACTTCCTTTCGAAGGTGGTCAGTTCCCTGCTAATATGAATTAACACAAAAGACTGTAAAATATCAATTAAGTTGTTTCGTTGAAACTGGGTAGGGGAAAGGCTGGTTTTCTGGTTTTTGATCAGATAACCGATGCCGGTTACTGATAACCGATGCCGGTTACTGATAACCGATACCGGTGGGTTTAGGATTTGTTGGTTTTGGTAGCTATGGTGTTTGTAAGGCTGGTTTATGGATGATATTAGGAAATGAGATGATGAGAGGTAAAAGAATGACAGTTAGATGCAATGGCACGTTGGGTAGTGGATTCAAAAACGGATTTAGGAGGACTGAGATTCAAAAGCATAAGAAATGTTATAACAGAGGACATGCAAGATGTGACTTACTGGTTTTTGACGGAAGAGGCAAGTTGATCTCCTTTGCTGTAAACACTTCTGGTATTTCCACTCGTCTCTGCTCAGGGTCAAGTGAAGATCTGGACTCTTTTCCTCGCTCGCAATGCTCTCTGTTGATCCAGTAAAATCCTTTGACTGATCTCCAAAATGAAATTCCGATCCGTTGTTTTGGTTTGGGGAGCCCATTTACAGGGAACCGATGGCGGTTACGTAACCGACGGCGGTCGAGTAGGAACCGGCATCGGTAAGGAAAAAGTAGGCTATTTTTAGTAAAATAGCCCACCTTCCCTGCTTTTCTCCCGAGAGATCAGTTGCGGGCTTGGTCAAGTGGCTAGAAGGTCGGTTTTGGGTGCGAGTAAGGAGGCATTAGTTATGGATGTGAGTCTAGACCAAGTCATGGGTCTTAATTAGGTTAGTTTAGGGTTAGGGCTAGGTCATGATGAGGTGGCAAAAATGAGGTGGCAGGGTAAGGTGATGTGGATTTATCAATTATAAGGTAATAATAATAAATAATTGTGTAAGGTTTAGGTGATGAGGTTAGGTTGCGAAATGAGATGCGGGTCACAAGGGGTCGTAAGACACAAATTTGGTGTCTACATTAGCCCCTTATTGTCGTGTAGCTTGTTTTGTAAAGCTGCACGGACAATAATATGAAGTGGTTTCTCCTGTTAAGGGTATAGGTAATCCCCCTCAAATCTATCACAGATTGAGTGAATGGGAAATCAGGGATAGGGTTGATAAAGGGTACATGTTGTAGAGAGGATGGTAAGGTGGTGGGGTAGGTCCAAGGAAGCAGACGCATGTTGAAATGCAATAGTACGACTAGGGTACATGATTTGACGAGCAAACCAGCAATGTATAGGCAAAGGTCGATAGTTTATCCAAACAAGGGTGATATAATCCTGGTATCCAAGGCATAGGAAGTAGCTCCAGGGTATATAACAGGTAAGGTACAGGAACGTTTAGGCATGTTCGGCAGTACCAAATGGTTGGTTTGGTTGAGATAAACGTCACGGTCTAGGTCTAGGCAAAGTTGGTCGACAGATCAAGTCAAGGACCCTAATCATGCTAAAACACGAACAGGTGAGCTCGATTGAACAAAAAACTACCCTCGGATGGGTGGATAAAAAGTGTATGGTGTTGATTTTGGGTAAGGTATGGAAGTGGTACGGCCGTGGGTCGGGCCAAGTTGTTTGGGTTGCGGCCTTGGGTCGGGCCAGAAGGGTAGGGTGAGGCCTTGGGTCGGGCCAAATAGGTGAGGGTTGAGGCCTTGGGTCGGGCCAATGGTAGGGTGAGGCCTTGGGTCGGGCCAAATGGTAGGGTGAGGCCTTGGGTCGGGCCAAATGGGTAGGTTGAGGCCTTGGGTCGGGCCAATAGGTGGTTGAGGCCTTGGGTCAGGCCGAAAAGGTTGAGGCCGTGGGTCGGGCCTAAGGCCTTGGGTCGGCCAAAGGTTGAGGCCTTGGGTCGGGCCAAATAAATGGGGTAGGGCGAGGCCTTGGGTCGGGCCAAATGGGTAGGTTGAGGCCTTGGGTCGGGCCGAATAGGTAGGTTGAGGCCTTAGGGTCGGGTGAATAGGTAGGTTGAGGTGAGGCCTTGGGTCGGGCCAAATGGGTAGGTTGAGGCCTTGGGTCGGGCCAAATATAGGTAGGTTGAGGCCTTGGGTCAGGCCAAATGGGTAGGTTGAGGCCTAGGTCGGGCTCGGACAAGAACAAATGGTGTGCAAACAAATGGTGGCAAAGGTGGATAGAGGCGATATTGGTGAAAAAAGGGCAGGCAAAGGAGTAAATAAGGGCAAAAAAAAGAATGGGGTGAAAGTTGGGTAGACGAACCGATGTCGATTCTGCATGACCGATATCGGTTAAGGGACCGATACCGGTTCATTAGGGAAAAATGAAACCGATATCGGTTATGGGCGGAAAACCTATAAAAAGAAAATATGGCTTGTCATTGTCACTTTGTTATTTTAAAAACCAAATTGACTTGTCTGACATGGAGAGTGAGATTGGAGGTTTATTGAGTGAGGTGGAGCTATTTTGCTGGAGGAGTGAGTTGTTTATGGGCCCGTGTGAGGAGGCGGCAGCGGTTGATTGGCCGGGACTCAACAAATCAGAATTGGAGCCATGGCACAGGCAGGAGGAGCAGGAGGGGCTGGACCAGTTGGACCACCACCACCCATCCCACCACAACAACGTGTCGTCGTATGGGTAGGATCGGAGCTCTTTCTTTTGTGCATTTAAATGGTATTAATTGAAATTGGGGGTTTGGGTAGGAATTTGCATTTTTTAGGAAATAATGAGTATATTGACGTCAATTTGAAAAATGAAGAGGATAGATGGGTAAAATAGGGTAAGGGTCGGCTAGGTGGGTAGGATTTTAATGCTGTTTGGGTGGGTAGATAAGTATAAAAATGGGAAAAATATGTAAGTGGGGGGGCCATGCGCGGGGGGTTCGGCTCCCGGAAAAATACAGCGACCGATGTCAGTTGCTAAGCGACCGGCATCGGTCGCAATTTTGTGTGGGCAGGGTGCATTGGGCTTGGACCGGCATCGGTCATATGTCGGCATGGCGTCAGTTTGGGGTTTGTATGGGTATGGGTTGGGTTGGGTTTTGAGTGAGCATGTGGGTATGGGTTGGGTTGGGCGTGGTTGTGGTTTTGGGTTTGGGCGTGTTTTGTGTTTTGGGCTGGGTGTGTTTGGGTTTTGCGTGGGATGGGGTGTTGGGTGGGGTGGGGTTTGGTTGGGGGTTGGGTGGGGTTGGGTTTGTTTTGTTTTGGGGTTGGGTGGGTTTGGATTTGGGTAGATTTTGGGCTTTGGGTCGGGTAGGGGGTTGGGTGGGGTGGGTTTGGGTTTTTAGGTGGAGTGGGTTTGGGTTTTGGGTGGGGTGAGTTGGATTGGTGTTTGTTTTGTTTTGGGATTGGGGTGGGTTTGGATTTGGGTAGATTTTGGGCTTTGGGTCGGGGTAGGGGTTTAGGTGGGGTGGGTTTAGTTTTTAGGTGGAGTGTGTTTGTGTTTTGGGTGGGGGTGAGTGTGGTTTTTAGGTGGGGTGAGTGTTGGTTTGTAAGTGGTGTGAGTTTGGTGTTTGGGGTGGGGGTGGTAGAGAGTCGGGGTGTGGTCGGGGGCGATAAAAGTGGGTTTAGAGGATAAAGTAGATGTTGTGATAAAAATTAGGTCTAAGGATGTGGGTTGGGTTTTACAGGCACGTCAGCAGTTGACGATGCGGGATAGGATGCCCCCGTTGTTGGTGCAGATGAGACCACATGTATCCGCAGCTCACTGGGCGATCATGCGCGAGGTGGGACTCGGTGGAGTCCAGAGGTACAGAGCGATAGAGAGAGATCACAGCCTGATGGTCACCCTCATCGAGAGATGGGATCCGGCGACCAATGTGTTCCATCTCCCAACTGGGGAGATGACTATTACGTTGGAGGATGTGTATCGCATCCTTTGACTACCTATCGAGGGAGAGGCAGTCTTCCAAGTAGATTCCGAGACTGCCATGGACAACATATTACAGGTTTTTGGAGATGCAGCCGCGCTACTTACCTATCACAGCACGAGCATTGGGTATGGTGACATGTACTGTGCGGATCGACACGAGACATGGCTGGCTGTGATGATGATGATTGGGATCACCTGCTTCGCCCTCCCCAGACTCAGAGGGAGGCCACTTTCCACGGGCGTTGATGGGGGTGCTTGCATGAGATGATTGAGGAGCATACCTTGCTATGCTTGGGCACTAGTGTATCTGGTGCAGCTATATAGAGAGCTCTGGGGGTTATCACTGGATGAGGCGATTCGGTATCTGTTTGACATTTTTGCTGCATTGTTGGGCATATGAGCACATCATATGCATCAGGCCAGTAGGGTTACCCCAGCAGCCAGGGCCACAGGTCATATACATATATGGCTTTCAGAGGTGGTTGGGGGTCGTGGGGCAGCCACGAGCAGTGCTTGCAGGGCGGATATGTCGCTTATTATAGACATTTATTAGAGGGCCTGACAGCGGTAGACATCATATGGAGACCTTACAGAGGTCATCACCCTCACAGAGGAGCCCGATTACAGTTACGCTGGATCCAGTACACTTTCTGGATAGCAGGACGGAGGCCGGGAGAGTACGAGAGGATACCCCTAGAGAGGGTACGCAGGCAGATGGGGCTACGACAGGATGAGCCACCTCCCTTCCCTCAGTACAGGAGGGATGATGTAGAGGCCCCACTGCCTGCACCACAGCCCTTGGATCCAGATTGGGTTGCTGAGAGGCCAGCAGATGACACAGTAGATGATGCTGGTTGTACAGGAGCATACATGGTGTGGTGGGCTGGTCAGAGAGCGGCGAGGGTAGCACAGCCCGCACAGCCAGACTTGGCAGCTGTGTGACGGCAGAGAGAGATCAGCTCAGGGGTCAGGTGCAGCTCTTACAGGGGCAGCTTGCTGCTGCGCAGGCACAGATAGGGGTCTTACAGGGGCAGCTAGCCCAGGCTCAGGTACAGGCACAGGCAGCACCACCACCAGCAGCACAGCCACAGGTGCAGGTACAGGTACAGGCAGCAGTACCAGCAGCAGCACAGGTACAGGCACCACCCAGCCACAGGCACCAGCCGGCACCAGCACAGGCACAGGGGGCATAGTATTAGGTGCCAGGGGACCAGCCCCAGCTCCTTCAGTGGCTCGAGAGAGCGCTATATGGAGGTGAGAGCAGAGGCCCGGTACTATCAGGATGTCCTTGATAGTACCAGAGCTGAGTATCAGCCTTATGCAGCTCATAGAGCAGAGACCTCTCACAGCCAGAGATCTCAGGGAGGTGCAGCCACAGCCGGCGTGTCTGTGACAGGCAGGAGGCGAGAGGCACCACAGGGACCAGCAGGGAGAGGTGCTGAGGGCGGTGGGGAGAGCTGAGGGATCCCGGCATGGTTTTTGTATTTGTATATTGGATATGGGCACCGGTCTGCGAACCGGTTATGTTTATAGAGGCCTGCGTGCCTACATATTATGTATTCATTCATTCATTTATTGTATACCGGCCTGCGAGCCGAGTACGGGTTGTACAGTTGATACCGGCCTGCGAGCCGAGTATATTTTTGATATGAGGGACCGGCCTGCGAGCCGAGTCGAGATTATTGATAGTTATTGCGGCCTGCGTGCCGGCTTTGTTGGATTATGAGATCACAGAGGCCCCGATGCAGGGCACATTGTATATTTGAAAACTTGTATATATATATAGAGATGATGTTTTGATCCACATGCAGTGTTCAAAAATGTTTTTAAGTATTTTGTCGATGGTTTGTGATATAGAATGTATGATGAGTTTAATTGACATGTTGATATATGGATGATGTTGATGTTTTTGATGCACGTATATATGGATGACATGTTATATGATGAAATGTTGCATGTTTTGGTGCTGGTTTTGTGACATTGTTATATATGTATCCGATGAGTTGGATCCAAATGATGTATAGATGATGACTTGTTTGTTTTTGTAAAATAGATGATGTTAATGAAATTGTAATGATATGTGTGGTGGATGGACAAATATGGATAATGGTGTTGTTATGCAGGAAAAGAGGCGGGCGCGACAAAAATTAGGTAGAAAATGAAGAAAAGAACCATGTTTCAAAAAGGCAGGTGTATAACCGATATCGGTTAGATAACCGATGTCGGTAGCTAGTAGACCGATATCGGTTACATAACCGATACCGGTTATTTAGGTATGAGCTTTTCTAAAAATAGAAAAGCTAGGGTGGCAACTTAAGTTCTAATTTTGAGAGCCATGCAAGAAGTTAAATATGCGAACGCGACGCTTTTTGACGACTGAGACAGGTAATTGCATGAGAGATTTGAGTGATAAGGAGAAAAAAGACAGGGAAAGTGAATGTGATCTGAGATTCAGAAGGCAGAAAGGTGAATTTGAAAAGGGTGGTGATCATGGCAGAACGAGGAGAAGCATCCAGCAGGCAGGGACGAGAAGGAAGACAAGTGCCACCTCAAGCTGCTGCAGCCCAAGAGGTAAACGTTTTGGTTGTGATTTGATTTTTGCATGTTTTATGAATAAGATGGGGGAGAGTAAGTGGGTAGATATGAGAAAGAAAACATGATAGCAAGGGTTATAGATGAGGTGAGTGTTACGGGGTAGGTAATCAGGGGTTTCAGGTATGTTTGTGTATACAGAGAGGAATAAACGCTCAAATTATTGTCGTAGGTGGTTGTTTAGGCAAGGTGTATGAAGGTAACAGTGACCGATATCGGTTAGGGATAACCAGTATCGCTTACTAAACCGGTACCGGTTAGCTATAAACGATACCGGTTGCTGTAGGAATTTCCAGAATGTGAGAAAAAACCCGTGGGGATTTGATGGATTGAATGGTTGTTTGTTATTTTGATGTATGCAGGCAGAGGCAGGGTTGAGGATGAATGATAGTGTACCAGCGCTGTTGTCACGAATCCGAGCGGATGTAACACCAGCTGAATGGACATTGATAAATCGTTTGGGGTTAAGTGGAATCCGCTATTATTCACGAATTGCACGTAACCATGCTATGTTGCAGGCGTTGATTGAGAGATGGAATCCTGAGAAAAATACCTTCTATCTGCCAACAGGGGAGATGACAGTAACATTGGAAGATGTGTTCCGTATTTTGAGACTCCCAATTACAGGAAAACCAGTATATCAGGCATTACCTAGCGCGGGGCGGGGAGCGATAACAGCAGTATTTGGTCCATACGCACGAGATTTGACACAGCGAGGTTTGTCATTCACATATGGGATAATGTATGCAGCACACCCTGAGGAGACAAGGTTAGCAGTGATATTAATGATAGCGGTAGGGTATTATGCATTACCGAGGGCGGATGGGGGAAGATTTCCAAAGGCATTGATGTGTGTTATTTGGGAGATGATAGAAAGGAACGTGACTTTTGCATGGGCACCTGCATATTTGGCGGAGCTATACAGGGGTTTATGGGCTTGTAGGTGAAATCACAGGACGACACTGGATTGTTCATACTTATTACACTGTTGGGCCTATGAGCACATTGTTTGTGTGCGACCAATAGGCCGACCCATCCAGTCAGGAGAGACCGGAGTACAGAGGTTGGGATTCAGACGATGGGTCCAGACAGAACAAGAGGCAAGATCCCAGGCCGTGACGGGTGACATTGAGTATTACAGGCAGGTATGGGAGAGGGTGACGATTGCGGATATCTGTTGGAGGCCTTACGGGAACTATATGGTAACAGAGAACATAGCTGAGGAGTTGAGGGGTGTAGAGCAATTGAGGTGGATCGCAGGGCACAGGCCAGGTGAGTATGAGAGGATTCCTATAGATCGCGTGCGGCGACAATTTGGATTTGTGCAGGATATACCCCAGGCTTATAGACCATATATGAGGATCGACGCAGAGGCAGCATTCTCTCCTCCCCAGCCAACACCTCCAGAAGGGCCTGAAGAGTAGCAGCCGATCGCAGGGTAATGGATGCAGGAACGACAGAGGCCTATAGATTATGGTGGGTAACAGAGCTGCGAGGTGTACGTGATCGTCCTGACATAGCTGTGATTACAGCAGAGAGAGATCGTCTGTAGAGTTTAGTTCATCAGCTCCAAATGCAGGTGAACGAGACAAGAGGATTGTTAGTGGTTGCAGAGTCACGGGCGGAGAGACTAGAGGCTGGAGTCCTCCATGCGAGAGGGCGTATTCATATGTTACAGGAGAGATTGGCAGATCAGTGGGCGGTACCAATAGCCGTGGTACCTTTGAGGACAGAGAGGCCTGGCGAGAGGGGTCGACGATCACGATCATCACCTAGTTCGGGATGAGGCGTGAGGGTCTAAATAAATGTTAGCAAGGTATAAGAATAAATAAGGATGCCGACCTGCGTGTCGATGATAGAGAAGATGTATTTGTTTAACATCTAAATAAAACTGAATATGTATGTTGATTTGAGTTATGATAATAATAAGAATGTTTTCGTTTTGACTTTCGGTGTTTTGAAAAAGGATAAAGAGGAATGTGATTAAATAGAAATACACAAAAATATTTATATTTACCACACATGATAGGTTATGGTAGGGGATGGTCGAGCTAACCTTGGGAGACCCCATGTCTCCGAAGTGCTGCCTACATAGCCCATTGCACAAAGCAAGGAGGGGCCTCAGACCGATGTAGTTCTCCCTTAGGACCAGGGAGAGGTGAATTCAGGCAATTTGGTATGGTTAGGCAATTGGTTGGTTGGTAAAAATATTGATATTAATATTGGTAAGGTAAGGTTGATGGTGTTGGTAATGAATTGGTGATGTTGTAAAAGGTATAAGGGAAGCGAAAGTTAGCCTACCCAAGTGGTAGGGAACCATGTCCTGATTAAGATCAACACACAATCCTAGATGCGAGGCAAAGAGGAAAGAGTGCTCCGTAGGTGAAAAGAGCTAAACAAACCACACAACATAGAACGAGCTTGAAGCCCTAGGTACCGTGCATAGACGAGAAGTCAATAGGTGAAAAGAGTTGTATGATCACAATATATCAGGTGTACGTCACGTCCCTTGAGTTGAAACAAATGGTGAGGTGAGGTGGATGGTATAGCTGAGGTACGGAGAACTTATTACAAAGTGAGTGTTCTGACGAAAGAGAACCTACCCTAAATAGACAAGTCCATGACTCAAAAGTTCTTTTGAATGAGGCTTTTATTTTACTGAATATAGACTGATCGATGCGGGAAGTCTACAAGGGATATTGATTGTATTATTCTTGAGGTCTTCACGAAGCTGATCAATGCGAGAAGCTTCTGATAAAGGCTGACTGTGTATAGCTGTCCTTCGAGGGAGCAGTCTATTTATAGTAGCAGATATGATTTTAGTGCATAGCTGTCCTTCGGGGGAGCAGTCTATATATAATAGCAGCAATAGTTTGGCATATAGCTGTCCTTCGAGGGAGCAGTCTATATATAATTTAGATAGCTAGATGTTCTTTTGGCGTGAAGCATCTAGTTTGGTAGGAAGTTTGACTCAAGAAAATCCCATAAGAATACGGCTTATTTTAATACTTTGAAGTCATGGACTAGACTAAAAAGGGGAAGGCATCGTTAAGGTGAGGTGAGAATCAAACTATGTGAGCTTGATTTTATTATGAGGTGTAGGAAACAAAGTGTATGTAGCGGTAAATGAGCTCAAGGGACGAGCAGTAGGTAGATAAGAAGTGATATAACACTAAATTCAACAGTAGAATGGTCGAAGATGCAAGGCATTAAGGGGTTCAGGCTCAGGTTTACCATTAAGCGAAGCTAAACGATAAGTGCCTGATCCATAAGTGTGAGTGATTATATAAGGCCCAATCCAATTGGGAGCAAATTTTCCACGTTTGCTCTTTTCTAGTTTGGTTACATGTTGATTCTCTTTGAGGACAAGATCACCAACCTTAAAGGTACGCTCATGAAGTCGCTTATCATAAGCACGCTTGATGCGTTTTTGATAGATTTGAAGGTGATCAAGAGCTGTAAGACGACGTTCGTCAAGAAGCTCCAATTGGGCTAACCGCTCTTGGCGGAAATCATCGTTGGTGAGAATATCCTGAAGAGATATTCTAAGGGAGGGTATTTGTATTTCGAGAGGCAAGACAGCCTCGGTACCATATACCAAAGAAAAAGGTGTGGCATTAGTAGAGGTACGGATGCTAGTACGATAAGCCCAAAGGGCAAAGGGGATGTGATCGTGCCAATTTCTTCCGGACTCATTGACAACTTTCATGAGGATTTTGGTTAGGGTTTTATTAGAGGATTCGGCTTGTCCATTTGCTTGTGGATAGTAGGGTGATGAGAAGCTAAGTTTGATACCAAAGTTGTCACAAAGGTCTTGCAACAACTTATTTTTGAAAGATTTTCCATTATCTGTTATCAGGCGATGAGGAACACCAAAACGACAGATAATGTGGTGGTTAATGAACTCTACAATTTTTTCTTTTTTAGTTGAAATGAGTGGAATAGCCTCCACCCATTTTGTGTAATATTCGGTTGCTGTGATAATCCATCGGTGACGTTGCGAAGAGGACGGGTGAATCTCACCAATAAGGTCTAAACCCCATTGTGAGAAAGGCCAAAGATCTCGGGCGACCTGTAGCGGGTGGCTAGGAGTATGTTGAAGGTTGGCATGTTGTTGACACATAACACAACGCTTAACATATTCGTAGCAGTCGTTATTGAGAGTAGGCCAATAATAACCTAGGCGAAGGATTCGTTTGGCCACGGCAAGGCCGCTAAAATGTCCACCACAAATACCGTCATGGACTTGTTGGATGGTATGGGTGACCTCCGCGCCGGTGAGACATCGAAGGAGGATGCCATCAAAGCCACGTTTATAAAGGAGTCCCCCCATAACTACATAACGAGAAACGCGTTTAAGAAAAGCGCGTTTACCAGTACTAGTAAGGTCGAATGGGAGAACAGAGGTTCTAAGGTAGTCGTGAAATTGGTGATACCAAGTATCCTGCGAATTAGTAGACACAGTATTTATCATACAAACAACCGGGGCTGAATAAGATGGGGCAAAGAGTTGTTGGACCAAGACGAAAATGTCAGAGTCAGTTGATGAAGCTGGAATTTGCGAGGCTAAGCAAGCCATAGTATCCGCAAATTTGTTAGTGGAGCGGGGAATGGTTTGGATAGAATAGTGAGTAAATAAGGCTAGAAGTGAATCCACGTAGTGTTTGTACTTTTGAAGTTCCTCATTTTTACATTGGTAGATGCCCATAACTTGATTGACTACCAATTGAGAGTCGCCAAAAATATTGATAGATTTGATACCTAAGTGCAGCGCAACCTGGAGACCCAGAACAAGGGCCTCGTATTCCGTTGTATTATTAGTGCAAGGGAAATCGAGTCGGAATGAAAGAGGCATAGGCTCGGCGTCGAGAGGAATGAGAACAACGCCGGCTCCTCCACCGCGTTGGCATTTGGATCCATCGAAGAAGAGGGTCATTGGATACGACTCCTCCTTGAGTGAAAGAGTGGCGATGAGTTCGTCGGGGAATGTAAAATTGGTAAATTGTTCCCCAGGTAAAGGGGCTTCCGCAAGTTGGTCTGCGATGGTTTGTCCTTTGATTGATTTCTGGTGGACAAACTCAAGGTCGAGGTCGGCGAGGAGCATGAGCCATCGGGCGATGCGTTGGTTTAGATGAGGTTTGGCATACATGTAATGGATGGGGTCCGTGTTGGTGATGACGAAAGTTTTGTGATTCAGAAGGTAGTGTCGGAGTTTGGTAGCCACGAATGATAGGGCTAGGCACAACTTTTCTACATGTGTATACCTAGTCTCATAGTCCACCAAAGTACGACTTATATAATAAACGGCTTGTTCTCGATTCTCAGAGTCACGATGTGCAAGCATGGCCCCTACAGCGTGGTCAGTGGCGGAAAGGTAAAGGTAGAAAGGGCGGTCGTCTTGAGGTGGGATAAGCACGGGTGGCTGCAAGAGATAAGTTTTGAGAGCTTCAAAGGCTTGGTGGCACTCTTCGCTCCATTGAAAATCAATGTCCTTTTTAAGGAGGTGATGGAAAGGTTGACATCGATCCGAGAGTTGGGAGATGAAACGTCGGATAGATTGGAGCTTACCTTGTAAACTACGCAATTGTTTGAGATTGGTAGGTGGGGGCATTTCTAGGATAGCTTTGACTTTAGATGGGTCGACCTCAATGCCACGCAAAGAGACGATAAAGCCAAGAAGTTTTCCCGAAAGGACACCAAAGACACATTTCTTTGGTTGAAGACGGACAGAATATTGTAACAGGCGATCAAAAATAATGGTTAAAACATCGAGATGTTCACTGCGATGTTTAGACTTGCCAAGAAGATCGTCGACGTAATCTTCAAGGATAGTGTGCATAATGTCATGAAAAATGTAGGTCATAGCCCGCTGATAGGTTGCACCAGCATTCTTAAGGCCAAATGGCATTACACGGTAACAGAAGGTTCCCCAAGGAGTTATGAAGGCAGTTTTGTGTTGATCGGCAGGGGCAACCAAAATTTGGTTGTATCCTGAAAAGCCATCCATGAGAGAGAGCATCTCATGGCCTGCAGTGAGATCAACAAGTTGGTCAATACTAGGTAGGGGGAAGTCATCCTTAGGGCAAGCGAGGTTAAGATCCCAGAAATCCGTGCATATCCGAAGTCCCCCCGTCGCTTTAGTGACAGGTACGATGTTAGAAATCCATTGAGGATAGTCAATAGGCAGAATGAAGGAAACAGAAAGGAGTCGTTGAAGCTCCTCTTTGACCAAGAGGGCAATGCGTGGATACATTTTTCTCAATTTCTGTTTAATTGGCTTGGAATCGGGTTTCAGTGTAATGTTATGGACAGCAATGTCAGGATCAATTCCTGGCATGTCAGCGTAGGACCAAGCGAAAGCTTGGTTGCGAGCACGGAGAAAAGTAGTAAAGGCGACTTGTTCTGATGCGTTAAGGGATTGTCCGATCTTCACAATGTGAGGATCCTCCTCCGTGTGGATGTTGATTTCTATAGTAGATTCGTTCAGCATGGTTTGGGTTTCAGATGGTAAGGCTCGTTGAATATAAGAGTCATCCGCGCCAAGGTAAGTGAGGATGGAGTCATCATCCTGGCACTCAACAACGTTAATTGAAGGTGAGTCCTCTTCAATCATGTCTGGATATAGAAGGGGAATAGAAGAGGGGTCCTCATTATCGCGTTGATAAGTGAGAGGACCTAGGAAGATAGCATTTATGAAAAAAAAAAGTTAGGAGGGATAGATTCAGGATCTATCGACTCTGTGGGTGACGAAGGCAAAATGGGTGATGATGGTTTGGTAGGGGTGACGTCGTTGTCTTCTAGAAGACAACTGACAGGAGGTTCCTCGATGTAAGTGTTTCAGGAAATCCGAGACCACTACGATCATTGTGTTTGCGTGTAGATGGGGATGAGTGTATGTCGGCCTTGTTCATAAAGACCAAAACCAAAGCCTTTCCAAGCACAGCGAGTCAAGAAGGTGAGGGCGAAGCGACGATTTGTCAGGTATTGAAAATCGGATTGGAAAGGAACCACACCAAGAGGAGGCTCAGGGGCAATGGAAGATGCGTCGACACCCCCATACGTTAGGTTAGTGCGGCAGTGAGGTGGTCCGTAGGAGATTACTTCCCCCACACGACGGTCATAGGTAGGATGTGCATGTACCTGTCCGTACTCCTGTGGGGTATGGAAAGAACTAACGTTATATAGGCGATACTCCCCCAGCGTAAGGCGTTGAAAAATATCTACTAAGGGGTCGCGGTTGGGATGTTAGCTGCGGGAAGGGAAGTGGTTTTTGCGACGGTGGTTTCATCAGTTGAAGGCGTAGGTGCGGTTGAGGTGGATGGTTGAGGCACAGTTGAAGAGGATGATTGGGTTGAATGAATGGGTGTCTTGATTGGTACAAGCACATCGTTTGGGCGGTATAACATATTTCAGGTTTTAAAGGGGGGAGGATCAGCTTTTACGGTGTAGGACTTCCCCTCGTACTCAAATTTTATGCATCTATGTAATGTTGAGGGAACGCATCCCATGGCCCGGATCCAAGGACGACCCAGCAATATATTATATTGGAACTCTCCCTCAAGGACATAGAAGAGTTCGGGTAAAGTACGTGGTCCTACCCGAATGTTGAGGATCACGGTGCCTAAGGTAGAGGTAATAGCGTCATTGAATGACCGCAACATGATGGGGTTGGCACACATGTAGCTAGAAGGGATATTCATTTGTTGGAAGGCTTTTGAAGAGATGATGTTTAGGCTAGCGCCCCCGTCAATCATAACACGACGTACCCGAATGTCCCGGACGTAAGCTGAGATGAAAAGGGCAGGGTCAGGATCTTCTGTACCAAAGTCAACAATTTCATCTTCAGAGAAACTGACTGCAGCAGCTTGTGGTACAGAGACAGAAGTGGTTGGGGGCAGTGGGTTGTTTGGTGAGAGAGGCAACGTGATTGGGTGTTAGAATGGAGGCAACGGGCAGGGTTTCATTAGGTAAGACCTCGATCCCTTGAAGAATTTCAACGAGAGCTTGTCGATGAGATTCAGAAGTCTGAATGAGATCATATAGTGTCATTTTTACGGGTGATTGGTGAAGCTGTTTGATCATGGCTCGATGGGCAACTCCATTAGAGACGTGGTAAGCGGGTCCACGAATAACCACTTTGGGTGGTGGTGCAATCGGGATGCTGGACGGAGAAAGAGAGGACGCAGGTGTGCTTTCTTTCGCTTTCTCATTGTTTTTCTGCGCTCGAGTAGCAACACTAATCATATTAATCTCGTAGACCTGAGATGAGGAAGATGGTTGGGATAAATCATGGTCTTCAAGAGGTGGGGTTGTAATAATGATAGATCTTGGTGAGGCGGGGACAGATGGTATAGGAGAGGGAATTGAAGCTAAAGGTCTCTCCCTTCGTAAGTTGTCTTTCTTAACCTTTCTATCTGGGAGAGGTGACTGACGAAGGATGGTTTTTAAAGCTTTGCATCCCTCCACATCATGTCCTGGTGTGCGGTGATAAGCGCAGATTTTAGACTCATCATAACCTATAGGTCGAGGTTTAGACGGGTCATAAGGTCTAAGTGGGGGTAGGGAAATGGTCGCATTCTCCACCAACATAGCAAGGATTTTGGCGTAAGATCCTTTGAGTGGGTCAAAATCAGAGGAGGATGAGGGTATTGGTTGTGTGGGTTTCGGTAATGTTTGGGCGTGGTTGGTTCGTACGGGTGGTGGTTTAGCCAAGGGGTGTTGACACGTGGTTTTCACTAAACGTGGTTTCTTTGGCGCAGGGCTACGTTCAGCTGGTTAGATGATGAGGCTACAGATGACGTGGTAGCGGGAAACAACCACGGAGAAAGGGGAGTGACAGAAAATAAATCCTTTGATGATGGAGTTTGTTTAGGGTTGATGGGTGGACAGGATACGTGGGGTGATAATGTTGATATACCCTTTGATCTCTGTATGGGTGCAGAAGGCGTAGGTCGTTTTGAAGAAAACGCAGGAGGTATGATATATTGATGCAAGGTGGAAGGATGAGGTCCCAATATGGAAGGTAGGTGTGACGATGATGGTTTTGATTGTGATAGAGGCACGGGTTGAGTTTGTCTCCTAGGTGGCGGGGCGGCTTTATTTTTGGATAAATCTAGTCGCTTAGGCGGGTGTGTTAGACTGGGTATTGGTGAGGTCCCAAGTGTAGGGGAAGATTTGGTTAGGTTAATAGAGGTGGATGGGATACTTGGTATAGATACGGGGGGTGAGAATGAGGACATAGGCATTTTGAGTTTCTGTAAACACTTCGGGTATATGGTAGAGGTGTCGGGATCGGTCATCTGCATTTGAGTAGAATAGGGAGTACTCAAACGTTCCCATAGGATTCGTCTATCTTCTGGAGAATGACAGTCTTCAGGTTTGAATTGTAAATTTTGTACGGAAGAAAGGTGGGTTGTGATTCCAGTCCACTGTGGGTGTGATACAGGGGGTAGGTGAGGCACTGTATCAATAGATGTTAAGAGGTCAACCGGTCGTTGAAAAGATTTAGGCGATGAAGAACTAATAGGTAAGAGGGCATGTTCGAGAGGATCTGTCATGGTTAAAGAATTTGGTGATGTCGGTGCAAGAGATTTCTCGTCTAAGGATGTCAAAAGGAGTGGCGTACCTTCCTCTTGTGCAGCAAGAGTGGTAGAAGGGGAAGTTTGGGAAATAGATAGATTAGATAACATCCGTTCGCAGTCTTGTAGGGATGTGGTATAAGAAGACTCATTGATGGGAAGAGAAGTCTGGGCAGTTAACTCCTTTATGGGTAAAGGAATGATTTCGCTTTGGCTTGATGGTGGTAAAGGAGGTTCGGGCTCCTGTGTTAGTGAAGAGGCTTGATTCAAAATTTTCTCGATAGAGGCTTTTGGCTGGGTATCGAAGACTGCATGGATCTCATGAACACTCTCCTCGGCTAAGATATCCTGGTTTGTGTTACTGTTGGAAGAGTGATTCGGGAATGGTTTGTTGAAGATTTTCAAATTTCGGTTGGCAGGGGCATTAGGATTATCGAGGGTTATATCCCCTGCGTCAACCATTTCCTGCACTATGTTTTTCAACATCTTGCAGTTTTCATGACTATGTCCTTTTACACGGTGAAAGTTACAGAAGTCATTTTCTTTGTACCAGGAAGGTATAGCGCGGGTGGAGTCAAACCCGGAGTGAGGTTTAACAGGAGGCAAGGTGATAGCTCCGGCTTTGAGCAATTTTTCCAAGATGACACCATAGGTTTCTCCCAAGGGAGTGTAATTGATGGGCTCGGCTTTGTACTTATAGGTGGTTTTTGGTGGGGTATTAGACGGTGTTTGAGATTTGACCATCACCGCGTGGACAGCTCCTTTTGATTTAGAAGAAGTGGACGCGTGAGGAGTGGTGGTATTTGGTTTATTGGTAGAATCAGGAGTTCGGAAATTGGGGTTTTTGTTGCGCAACCGCAATTTCTCTTCTTCTAAGGCTCGAATTTCTAGTTTCCGAGCCATGGTAAAGGCCTCATCAAATGTGCGGAAAGTTTGAATTTGAAGAGTAGGAGAAATGTGCTTAGCACATGCCCGCGTGAAAAGTTCGATAAGTTCAGCCTGAGGCAAGGCATATGTAAGTTGGTTGATAAGGCCACGCCATCGTCCAACAAAATCTGCGATAGATTCATCTTCGAATTGTCAGATGGCATAAAGGTCGGTGATAGATACTTTCTTAGCAATGTTAATGGAGAAGTGATCCAAGAAAGATTGGGCTAGTTGGTTAAAAGAGAAGATTGAGTGCTGGGTTAAAGCATTTTACCACTCAAGGCGGGTCCTGATAAGGACATGGGAAATGTGCGGAGTAACAAGGCATCATCATGGGCAATCAAATAACAAGCATGTCTAAATGATCGCAAGTGTTGTTGAGGATCCTCTTTACTATTAAAACGAGTAAATTTCGGCAATTCCCATTGAGGAGGATATGAATGAAGGGGGACAGAAGGGTGAATAGGCTCCCGACAAACTTGCTCGTATGTCAAGGCGTTACGAATTCCTGAAACAGAAGCCTCCAGGTTTTGCATTTTGTCTATCATTTGTTTGATGAAATCTGTGGTTGGATGAGATGATGGTGCGGTTGTGGTAAACGGAGGCAAATTGGGCCAAGGGCCTCCGCTGGACAATGGTGGGGTTAAGTGTTGATAAGGTATGGAGGATGAATATGTTGAGGCGACCGAATAGGGATGTCCCATATAAGGATGTTGAGGTTACTGGATACGTGTATGGGAATGAAAAGGTAGGCGGAGCTTGAGAAGGAAAGCTCGTGTGGATAGGTGGCAGAGAGCAAGTCATGAATGGAGCAGTCTGCAAGAGAGATGAGGTAGGGGCAGTCGGTGGTAATGATATGTGGGGTCCAAGATTAGCCAAAGGAAAGCCAATCTGAGTCGTATGAACCTCTGAAGCTGTCAGATTGGGAGATGGGGCTAAAGGTGCAGGAAGCAAGGCGGTGTTATCAGGCGGAGTGGGAGCTAAATGAGCAGCTATACTAATAGGCATGCCAACAAGGAGCTGACCATCAGGCGTACGGTCAGGGGCATGAGACAAATAGTATTGTACAGCGCTAGGATTAGCATCCAGAAACTTGGCAAAGTCCTTATCTCCCACAGGAATTTTAGGAACCTCACTGGTATCCGTAGGATTCCCCACAGAATGTGAAGGGGGTGATTCAGGCAAAGAAACAGAGCAAGCATGTGAAACCATGGCGGCGGCTTGCTTTCGAGTGATAACAACCATGGACAGGAGTTCACAGTAGGGTTTCAATCTGTCAGGAACAGAAACAAACTCAGACTGGTGAAATTGGTAGGTTGCTGGTTTGTCAGGAATTGGAAAAAACAGTAACCGATATCGGTCTAGTAACCGATGTCGGTTATACTATAGCCGACGTCGGTCAGGTAACTGATGTCGGTGTAAGAAGTCTGGGCTAACAAGATATAAAAGGCTGCTAATTTGATTTTTAACAACGTTTAGTATACTTGTCCAATTATTGATCACAGAAGACAGAGTATGAGAAAGAAAACAGAACTAAAAACAAGCAAGATGCACACGCAAATCCAGAGATTAACCCTAGGGTTAATTTTAATTATTGTGGGCTTATGCCTTTAGACGTAGAATGATGTCAGAATCCTAAACAAAAGACTTAGGGGAAATGTCAAGTTTGTTTTGGCTTATAAGGTTACCTCAATCGGGCGGAGGAATACCGCGGAAAAAGGGGGGATGTTTGAGCTGTTGTGTTAATTGTGAAGTGATTCGGTATGTGTTGTGCAGTGAATGTAAGATTAATTTCTTGTCAATACCGTGGATATCACCCCCACGTGTACGACCTGTTACTTAATCTATGTTCACTAGAATTGAAAACAACAAGCAAGGAATGCAATGCACGTGTTTTAAACCCAAATCGAAAATGATATTCGATGAAGCAAAAGAGATGACTTTCACTAATGCAAGATGTAAAAGCAAACCAAGTTGTTTTACCAAAATAATACAAAACCTTGTGAATATATTTAGAAGAAGAAAACAGCAAGTATGCTCCCTATATGAAAGCAAGCAAGAAAGAAAGAAACCCAAAATGGGTCCCACCGGGAGTGCCAAAATGTTTCGCTCGGAATGTTTCGGATTCTGGGAATAGAGTTGCTTCTATCCTTTCATTCCTTTTAGAAACAGATAAGGGTTAGGGCTAGGAGGAATACCTGTAGAATGTCGAGATGGTGTGCGCGTACCGTAGAGAAAGATCAGGTTGACTGCGAAGAACTCCTTTTTGTCTTGGAAGGACTACCTGCAAATAAGAACACAAGACCACAAGATTTTGATTAGACAATAAATGAGGAAACTGCCTTGGGCCCAGGAAATATAAAACTTCCTTTCGAAGGTGGTCAGTTTCCCTGCTAATATGAATTAACACAAAAGACTGTAAAATATCAATTAAATTGCTTTGTTGAACTGGGTAGGGGAAAGGCTGGTTTCTGGTTATAGTCAGGATAACCGATACCGGTTACTGATAACCGATGTCGGTACTGGGTCTAGGATCTGTAGGTTGGTTGTTTTGTGGGGTGGTTGTGTTGTTTGGTAGCTGTGTTGTTTGTAAGGCTGTATATGGGTGATATTAGGAAATGAGGTGATGAGAGGTAAATGAATGATAGTTAGATGCAATGGCACGCTGGGTAGTGGATTCAGGAATGGATTTATGAGGACTGTGATTCAAAAGGCATAAGAAATGTTATAACAGAGGACATGCAAGATGTGACTTACTGGTTTTGACGCAGATGCAAGTTGATCTCCTTTGCTGCAAACTCTTCTGGTTTCTTCAGTCCACTCGTCTCTGCTCGGTCAAGTGAAGATCTGGACTCTGTTCATCGCTCCCAATGATCTCTGTTGATTCAAAAATCCTTTCTACCTTTGATTTTGGTTCGGGGAGCCCATTTACAGGGGACCGATGGCGGTTACGTAACTGACGTCGGTCGAGTAGGAACCGGCATCGGTGAGGAAAAAGTAGGCTATTTTTAGTAAAATAGCCCACCTTCCCTGCTTTTCTCCCGAGAGATTAGTTGCGGGCTTGGTCAAGTGACTAGAAGGTCGGTTTTGGGTGCGAGAAAGGGGTCATTAGTCATGGGTGTAGGTGTAGACCAAGTTATAGGTCTTAATTAGGTTAGTTTAGGGTTAGGGCTAGGTCATGATGAGGTGGCAAAATGAGGTGGCAGGTAAGGTGATGTGGATTTATCAATTACAAGGTAATTAATAAATAATTGTGTAAGGTTTAGGTGATGAGGTTAGGTTGCGAAATGGGATGCGGGTCACGATATTTTCTCATATTGTTAGGAATGACTTCTATCGTACTATTGAGTTTAGTTGCAGTAGATAAATTTGTATTTAGAGCAATTAGATGTTAAGATGGGTTTCCTTCATGGTGAAGAGAACAATGATTTATATGCATCATCCGTTTGGTTATGAAGTCAAGGGTTTCCAGAAATTAGAGTGCAGGTTAAAAAAGAATTATATGGGCTCAAATCAAGCTCCAAGGAAATGGTATATGAGGTTTGATAGTTTTATGCATGAGCATAGAATTACTTATGAGATGTGGATCAATTGACCATTGTTTTATTTCAAGAAGCTTGAAAATGGGAGCTATATTATTTTTTTATTGTATGTGGATGATATGATTATTGCATTGATACTAATATGTAGGACATTGGTGATCTCAAGGAAAGATTAGCTCACACATTTGTTGTGAATTGATTTAGGATCTGCAAAAAGAATGCTTGAGCATGCAGATTCACAGAGATAGGAAGAACAAGAGATATTGTATTTGTCTTAGGATGAGATTATATCATAAAAATGTATTTCAAGATTCAGATGCAAAACCTGTATGGTACACCTATGAGTAGACACTTTAAATTGAGCAAAAATTTGTTTTCATCATGCACATGAGGAGGTCAAATTTGCATGAACAATGTCATATTTCAGCAGTTGGAAAAGTCTCATGTATCATATGGTTTGTACCAGACCATACATTCTAACAGGTAGTGGAACACCATGAGCATTTGAGATAGATTTTGGTCAATCCAGGTAAAGAGCAGTTATATGGAAAGCAGTCTAAATGATTCTCAAGGTATTTGAGAGGGACATCTAGCATGTTGTTATGCTATGGAGGTTCAGAGAATGGAATTTATGTGGCTATGTTGATTCTAAACTATGGCTGAAGAACTGGATGGTAGGAGAAGCACCACTGGATATGTTTTCACAATAAGTGGGATGGCCAGTTAACTGGATTTTGAGATTACAGAAAGGTTGTAAAAGATTGTCTACTACAGAGCTACAACAAGGTATGTTGCAGCTACAGAAGGCTAGCAAAGAATGATATGGATGAGAAACATGTTCATAGAACTTTGGAAAAGGAGCAAGATGATTCATAAATTGTTCAGTGACCAGTCTAAGTGGAATTCATTTGGTAACGAACTTAGCATTTCATGGGGAAGAACGAAACACATTCAGTTGAAATATCACTGTCATACGGCTTAGTATTGGAGGATGGGAAAATAAAGTTACATGAGAAAAATTCATATGACATGAGAATTGCGGATATGCTAACAAAGCCATTGTTCAAATGAGAAGTTTGGAGCTACACTCCACTTCTACTTGGTCTTCGAGTTTGAACTTAAAGAGGAAGAAACAAATCTAAGGAAGGATCCAAGAATATATGTACATATATGGTCAGCCAAACCTATCTCCAAGTGTGAAAGATTGTTGAGATTGTGGAGCTCAATTACTTCAAATGAGCATGCAATTGAAATATTCAAAGGTAAGTAAAAATCAGTTATGGAATGGACCGACACTCTAAGTCACCTATGAAGCACATGTTATGCTCTCAAAGGCAACCGGCATCGGTTAGGGCTAAAATTGGTTACCTGTGTGTGAATGTTTTAATTAAGTGTCATGGGAATTAGATCTTATTTTTAGTATTAAAAACAATCTTGTTCTAAATACATGGCTATAAATTTTTTAAGTTTGTATAGGAATATATAATATTTGAAATATAGGGTTACAGTAAATGATTAAGAAGACTTGGCAAATTGTTGAAGAATTGTCAGAATTCACCTTTTTGAGAGAGAAATTCTTAGAGAAGAAGCAAAAGCTTGCTGATAAGACAAAGTATTGTACATCTGAGAAGGTGTGGAAGATTGTAAATCTTGATTTTGTCAACATTGCTTAGAATAATCAATTGGCTTGTTTCTTGGTGGACGTAGCCCACACTGGGTGAACCAAGTTTAACTGGTGTATTTATAACTCTTGTTTTAGTATATCTTCTAGTATCTGCTTTTATTTGCATGTATGCTTAATCTAATATGGATATTTGTACAAGGTTTGCCTATGTATAAGAAAACAATCTGTAAGGTTCCACTTTCCTGGTATAGCGATAAACTAATGTGTAGTTCGATTTTCCTTGTTGACGCAATTACGAATGATGACTTCTACACCATATGACCAATTTGTGGCCCAGAGATTTGTACATTGAAATTTAGATTACATGGGTTATTATAAATTAACCTATTCGTAGGATTGTTATCCTAGAATGACTTAAATTTTGGCCCAAACATTGTGTTACACCAGCAACATAGGAACTTACCCCACCTTTGAATTTGGAGTTTGCATTCATCTTTTATTCAATGGAAAACTCAACTTCCAATTGTTTAATGAGCATTTCTTAGAGGATTTTCAAACGAATGTATTGTATGGATCAGTATCTCTAAGTGGGAAGAAAAACCTGATTTCCACTCAGTTGAAATTGCTTATAACAAATATTATCAAGCCTCTCTCAATTATAACCTTTCAATGCATTATACCAGAAGAAAATGTAGAACCCATCCGTTACATTGCGATCCAAAACAAATAGAGAGGTAATTCCTGAAATCCTTACAGAAGATAACAACAATTTAGGAGAAAAAATTTGATGAATGCTTGAAAGAACTAGTAGATAGGAAAAAGAGTTATGCTATTTAAAGCAATTTAAAGGAAATTTGAACTTGGTAAGAATGTATTTCTTCAAGTTAAACCAAAAAAGAGCTCTATAACTTTTGGCAAGGATGCCAAGTTATCACCTTGTTATGTTGGGACCCTTTGAGATAGTTGCCATTAATCAACCCTGTAGCTTATCGTTTAGCATGTTTGTCATGAATGCATGATGATTTTCACATATTTCTTTGCTTACAGAACTCCAATATGTTTCAGATTTATCACATGTGTTAAATTGGAATTCAAATAGGTACAAGACCCAAGAATAATTGTGGTTAAACCCAATACGAGCACTGGAAACACCAAGTTACATTTAAGAAATCATGAAATAGATCAATGTAAGGTTCTATTATAAAATTAGAATGATCTTTTATAACTTACGTGGGATAATCAGATATGAGCACAGAGAACTTGCTTTTTCATACATTATAGGAAAACTATTCCATGAAAAAATCTCCATAGAGATTGATAGCAAGTGCCAATTTGTAATTTTATATT
Source organism: Taxus chinensis (assembly GCA_019776745.2). Lineage (NCBI taxonomy): Eukaryota > Viridiplantae > Streptophyta > Pinopsida > Cupressales > Taxaceae > Taxus > Taxus chinensis. The sequence continues at coordinate 183,628 of JAHRHJ020003274.1, forward strand.
CCCCAAATGTCAACTATCTACATGCCAATGTATGGGTCCATAACTGGAATTTCATTTATTTACATTTGCATATCCTAAGCAGCTATGTGAACTGAAATAAGATGTTATTCACTAATTTGATATTAACAACTTTTAAAAATATGTCGTAAGAAAGTGAATGAACTTGACTTTCCTTAGATGTTTTAATTTCAAAATAAGATAATCATCAAGATTATGATTCTTTTTAGGAGGGAAGTATGTAACACCTTTGACTAAACTATTATATTCCTCTTTTCATTACAAGCATTGGCATGTGATTTTCTTGAATGAGGTGTGTTTCCTTGATTGTTGAAAATCATGCTTGATTATGGATAAATCATTTCTTGCTCTTGGATTCATTGGACTGAAATGATATGGCTTGCAAGAATCCATTTTTCACTTCTATAGGTGAGTTACAATCTAGTTTTGAGAGTTGCAAACTTATCTCTTTTACTGACTCATCCTTGGATCAATTCCAGTGATCCAAGGAATGTTTTAAATCTCCTTACTAGACTGAATGGTAAAATTGACATTCATAGGTGGAGAGACGTAGCAGAACTGAAACTTTGTATGTTACAAATTCTTTGGTCTTGTAATGAATGTGCCTTCATTCGGTTGTATGTTTGTGCTTGGGTCTTTAGGATTGATCTCTTCAGGACATTAATGGCATAAAAAAATATAGTCTGCTTCATGACTATGAAGGGATTCTAAATCCTAAAACTAAGGATTATCCTAACAGTATCCTAAACTAGGTAAAAGCACCTACTTCCTAGCTATGTCTACTTATTTGGGTTTCAATCTAACCTAAGCTTCTTATTCTATTTCATTTGGATGACGTCCTAACCTAAGTTCTTGTGCTAAATGAATAAGGGAGGAATTACTAAAGTAATGCTAAGCTATTTTAACCTAATACCTAATACTATATGGTTGTGAATTTGATCTAACCTAAGGTGGAAATTACCTATGGCAATGTTTTAAGACCTAAGGTAATTATTGTTAGACTAACCTAAGTTTTGGGAAATCTATCCTAAACTATTAAAAGGGAACCTAAGGGTCACATGGCACTATGGCGACGGTTCCAATGACATTTAATTGATTTGATTGGGTTAATTGAAGGGAGGTACAACCAATTTTGGCAAAGGATACTAAAATTTGGTGGAGGCATACGTGGAGGCTTCACTAAAGTTGGAAATGCATGTTATGCTGAAGTGGAATAGCATTTGCTAGTTTTAGGAGGCGGTGGCAAGGAGAGATAGGTGGGAATTTTGTAATTAATGGCATTAATGGACCTGAGTATTTGTGTGCAAACCATCTTGGAAACAAGGAAGGTGGATTTGTTGGAGGTTGTTTGGTCTTGCATGCCTTGTGATTTTTTTCTCTGCATGGAGCTATCTGGGTCTTCGAACCAGTTCAACTTTTACTTTGTGGCTATTTTTGGTTTCTCTAGCCTATTTTCGATTGAAGGAAAGTATATGAGGCATTGGAAGAAAAGATGTTTGGTTGTTGATCTTTCATGGAGAAGAAAAAGAGTTGGAAGCTCGGCTGGAAGTCTCCTTCAAATTGGTAGAAGCACTATCAGGCATGATAGGCTCTATCCATTAAGATTTCTTGCTTTCTTCTAAATGATTCATTAAAACAATTCTGCTCTCTTGAGATAAATGTTTTCATGATTTTTCTGGTTATTTACTTTCATGGTTTTATGAATATTTGTGGTTTTTGGATATAATCCATTGCTAAATAATGTTAGCCTTTGGAAACTTTCTCTTTGTGCAAGTTTAGTGGTGACATGCATGTGAAACTTGTATTTTGAAGCTTGTATTTCATTTTGAACTTGTGTTCAAGGATTGTTGTTGTTCTAAACTGGCATATGATGCCTGGTGTTTTGTTTTGAACTTATATTGGAGCCTTGTGTTTTGTTCTAAGCTTGTATTGGAACTTTGTGTTGCTCAGAACTTGTGTTCGAAGCTTGTGTTTAGCACAATACTCGTATTCAATACTTGCATGTTCTGAACTTGTATTGAGTCGATGTGTTTGGTTCTGTACTTGTGTTCTGAGCTTGAGTTTTACTTCGTATTCAAGGATTTGAAATACTTAGAACTGTTTATGGGACTTGTCTGCTGAAAAATCTTGGGAGGTTAGTTTTGTTTTGAGTTGATTTGGTTATCCCCTTTGAGATCTTCTCCTTGTGGCTTCTTGAGTTGGAATGGTTGTGGTACTTCTATTTTTGAGACTGTACCACCTTCTTTGAACTTGTATATGAAGGCATGTAAATATGGAAGGATAATCTTCTCTCCTCTGCTATAAGAAAACCTCTGGTCTTGTTGTTTTTACTCTTTGTTTTAGCTCTTTTGAAGCAGTCAAGGTTTTAGAGGATTATCGACTGCAAATGTAACTTCTTTAAGGGATTAGAAGGTTTAAACCTCTAGTTAAAACAAATACCTTCTTACGCAATCTTTTGGATGGTTGAGTCTTGTTGTGATAGTTGGAGTAACGTTCTTGTTTGATTTATTGTGTTTTGGGTCTTCTTACTCTCTTTAGATCCTTTTAATTATTGTTGGTTTTAAGGAAAGAAGAGTTGAACACTCTATGTACTGAATCTTGTTGGAAGGATATATTACCTCTTCGGATTGTTTTGTATAATTATTATAATGGATTGAACTATAAGTCCTTTTGTAAGTTGTTTAACCTTGCGTTTGGATTGTTACTTTGGAGTTCATGAGTATTGAGGAAACTAGTTTAGCTTATTGATTTGGTTTTTTTTGTATCCTTAGTTAGATTCATATTTTATATTGTTTTTGACTATATTGTACTCCTTTTGAGATTCTTGTGTTTAATGAATTGGAATAGATAAACCAGGTTTCAGTTTTGTAAGGGAAACTAGAAGTGTACTTTATTTAAAGTGTGGGTTTGGTTTTGTGTTCTCTCTTGGGAACTAGTTAAAGGTTCTAAGTTTGAAATAGAAATGGGAATTCATTTGATAGTATAAATGAAATGAATTATTGATTGGATCTTTTCTATTTGAGATCCTTTTACTTTTGTAAAGATAAGTTCATTTGATTGAACTTCTCTGTATCTGACTCTCTTCTTGGCTGTAGAGTGGTTGTTCTCTTAGGCCTGCTTGATTCCTTGGGTTTGGCTTTTGTCCTTTCTGTCTTATAGGAAATAGTGTGAAACCAATATTTGGAGATGAATTTTTTTTTGTGGATTGTTTTTCTACTTTGTACTAGTCATTTGTTGTAATAATGTGGAATGAGAATAGTTGATTCAGTTCTATTGAAGAGAGAATGTAAACTTGTTTAGACTGACTATTTTGTTTGACTGAGTCATACTTCATTTGGATTTGATATCAGAAGGTTTTCTCTTTTTGCACTTGTCTTATTATGAATTCTCCCTTAGATGGACATGAGAAGAGATTAACCCTGTGTGAGTCTTGCTTGATTTTTGGAATGCCTAGTTTCAGATCTTGAATGATATCTTATGACATGTAGGAGTTAATTAAGAATTACAAGAGGATTGTTTTGATTCTCTTGGATTGATTTCGGATTCTTTTTTAGATGATTGTCTCTTTATTGTTTAATCCTTATTGTTATCCTTGAACTGAAATAGTTATGTGTGTTTGAACATGTTTCTATCTTTCAGATGATTAGTGAATGGGGAATAGAATGTATTGATTCTTCTTTTTTTACTTAAGTCATTGAATGAATCATCCTAATATGAGCTATGTTGTAAATAACTTCTTTTGCTATGTAGTAAAGATAAATGTTGTATTTCTATTTGATAGAATTATGAAACAATTGGATGACAAGATTTGTTGTTTGTTAAAAGTAATTGATAGGATCAATTAAACTTTATGTTATAATGCAGATGTTGTGGATTATATTATGCTGCTCTTTTCTTAAAAGTGAATTCTGACTCTTTATTTGTACTTCTTTTCTAGTTGTTATTACTTATGCTTATTTGTATGATATATTAATTGTTTCATTAAAGCAAGAGTTGTTTTAATGGAACAATTAGTGGAATGCACTTCGTTTTAATGCTTAGTGCTTATCATGCTCAGTTCATTGAACTGACCCATGCTAGCAATTTTTGTAGATGGACATCGTAAGTGATAAAAGAAGGAAAAAATTTTTATGATGCATTGGCTTATTTAATTCTGGATCTTATGTAAAGAATTTTGATTCATTCTTGAGTTGTATTGGAAAAGAGAAGTGATATTCTTTTATGATCTTAATGATGAATGACATGCAATATGTCTGAAATGCATAGTCTTGTAAATGTATATTTTATCATGATGAATTGAAAGGTTTGGAGACTGACTCCAATTTGTTGTGTAAATTCTCTTGTACTTTATATAATGGAAATAGTAGTGATATCTTGTCGTATACTTTATATCTGTTTGTATACTATTTATTGTTATCAATTAATAAGTTGGATAAAGGGGATAGTACAATCCCCCTTATTATAATGAAACTTGTTAAATTGCAAAAGATGTCATTCTCTATCTAAACAACTATAGTTTAATATTGAATTATGCATTGGTCATACAATTAAACTATATGAGTAAAGAATGATAAAAAGGTTATGTTAATCCTAACATCTAACCATGTAGAGGAAGACTCTTCCTCTCTCAAAAGAATGAAAAGATAAAAGGAATAGTGGTTTTGATCTTTAATCTTTGTACTTCGTTTATAAAGTAAACACTAGCTAAATCTAGGTGGATGACACACTTGATTTGGACAGCTAGGTTGCATTAAGAATTAAATGATTGATGTTTGTTGTCCTATTTTTGGGATAACTGCTTATTATGCCATGTTAATGAACATCAATGCAAACATGAGTTAATGAAGTTCTTAATATCAAATCAGATTAATTATGGATAAAGAACTTAATGAATGTTGGAATTAGGGTTAGGCATGATTGCTGCAATTTGAATCTTAATCCAATCTAATTATTAAATCTAATGACCACTAAGGGATATGTACATCATGATGAATCAGTCCTAAAGGATGTTGGCACACACCAACTATAGGACTATACCTTTGAGTAGTCCAAGGACGTCTTGAGGATACAATGTTGTAGTTGATATGTGGCAACACCCTTCCGTATTGTTCATCTAGATCTACACACATCTGGACTTGAACTTAGTTTTCTCTCTAGGTCAAGTTAGTAGCATGTTTAGAATAGGGAGTAGCTTTCTATGACTCAGGGTACCTTGGCACATTCGGTTGACTTAGGTCGGTCGAGTATGCCCATATACCCTAAGTCATCATGAGCATCTTCCTATAACAAATTATGTTGCTAACCTGGGCTAGGGTCAAACCTTGGGCAAGTGGACTGATGGTAGTCAGTAAAGACCATTCTAGATAACAGAAGAGTGAGGTGAAGGACATATTCTGAAATGATGAATATGTCATCTAGGAATAGTAACATGAACAGTATGTTGAAAATATTTGGCCAAAGTATCGCAAGCTGCTGGTTGCATTGTCCTATGTCACCTAGTTTAAAGCAACGTGATGTCAGATGAATATTGGTAACAAATATTCAGATAGGTTCTTTAAATAGATCACTCAGTACCTGGAATAGGGTAGGAAAACCAAGTATACGTAGTATACATAAAGTATTCTATACTTTAAGACAAACATGAGAGATCGGTTGGTAACCGAGTCATGGAATGAGAGATCGGTAACATACCGAGTCATTATAGCTGCATATGGTTATCTGTTATGAGATTGATTGGCATGGAATGTGTGTTCTAAATGATGTTTTATTTAGAACAGAGAACATTGTGTTTCAAAAAAAAAATTCCCTTGTTTCTAAAGTCTTAAAATGGGAATGTTACATCTTGGTATCAGAGCTAAAGGTTGCAGCTCTTGGACCTATTGTGTCCATAATCTAATGAAACTTAAATTTTCTTGTTAACAGAAAATGGTTAGAACAAGAGGAAATGTTGCAAATAATCCTCCACCTGAGGAAGGAGCATCAACTGCCCAAAAACTCGATGAGATCCTTGCTGCCTTGTTGGACACAAGAGATCATTTGGCTATACTTGAACAACAAGTAATGGGAAATGAGGAGGAAGAAGATGCTGGTAATAATAATCAGCCACCTCCTGAGGACAATGCTAATTTAGGTGTTGATAATAACAATGTGAACATACCTGATCAGCCTGAGAACAAAAAGGCTAGGCTGGTAGCTGAACTCACTAATGATATAAAAAGGATAAGTCCACCCAAGTTTGATGGCACCACATTAGGAGATGGAGCTAAGAATTAGCTCATGAAATGGAGAAGTACTTTACAATAAGGAATTTCTCAGAAGAAACAAAGGTGATATGGGGAGCATATCAGCTTTCCCATGAGGCATCTTCATGGTGGGACAACTGTAAGGTTGAGTTAAATATTGATGAAACTAGTATCACATGGGATAAATTTAAAGGTTACTTTAGGCAACGTTGGCTGTTGCAACTTTATTATGATCAAGAAAATGACTAAATTCCAGAACTTAGCTCAAGGAAAGCTAACTGTAACTGAGTATTGGGAGCGGTTTACTAAACTCCTTAAGTATGTACCTCAGTATCAAACTGATGAGAAGTTCAGGATACAAAAATTCATCATGGGATTGAATCCCGTTATAGGAGGAGAGGTGGATGTTCACAACCCAACCACGATGGAAGGGGTTGTTGAAAAATCCATAAGGTAGGAACATAAATTGAAGACAATTTATGCTCATAAGGAGGAAGTAAGGAAGAAAGTTCCCAACTCCTCTTCATCATCTCTTGCACCTAAGAAAGGACCATGGAAGAAATTTGTAATGAAAAGTAAGTTTTCAATTGATAATAGTAAGAAAACAGCAACGAATAAACTGCTAGTAATGCACAAAACAACTTTTTCAAGAATAATAATAACAAACATAAGTCCTATAGAGGTCAGAATGATAATTCTAGGGCTGGAAATAAATCTGAGCCTAGAAAGGGACCTATAGGAGGCTGTTATAACTGTGGACAAAGATCATTACGTAAATCAATGTCCTTTGAAAAAGGATGATCGTAATCAACAACACAAGATACACATTGCAGTAGCTGACAAGAAGGGTGAAAAACAAGCCATGCCCATAGAGGTTCCAGGTAAGTTATTTGGCATACCTATAACTATTATTTTTGATACTGGAGCTACTGAATGTTTTATTTCTAGTAAATTAGCATCAAAACTAAAAAGAAAAGCTGGAAACATGGATAAAACATGGACTGTACATTATGGAAACAATGTTGTTCATACTGTTAGTATGTGTCTTTTTGGAGCAGTCCTTGACTTACCTAGTTTTTCCATAGAAGTTGATCTTTATGTTACACCTTTGGGGTCTTATGATGTAATCATAGGTGTTAATTGGTTAGCTGAACATAAGGAAAAAGTGGATTGTTTTGAAAAACATATTAGTTGTTTAGATGATCTATAGAAAACAACAGAGATTCAGGGTGTGAAACGTGAAATTTTTCTTAGGAAACTATCAGCTATGCAACTTAAAAAGGCCAAAAATAAAGGTTGTACCTTATATGCAGTAAAAATTGTAGAAACAACTGAAGAGAACAGCGATGTCATGGAACGATATCCGCTGTTACGAAACTTCAGTGACGTGTTTCCAGAAGAGTTACCAGGTCTTCCACCTAAAAGGGAATTTGACTTCACAATTGAAATCAAGCCTGGAATTGAGCCTATTTCTAAGGCACCATATCGAATGACTACTATAGAATTAGTAGAGCTTAAGGCTCAATTGCAAGAAATTATTTCTAAAGGTTTGATTAGACCAAGTGTTTCACCTTGGGGAGCACCAGTAATTTTTGTGAAAAATAAAGATGGAACACTTAGATTGTGCATTGATTACAGAATGTTAAACAAAGCAACAATCAAGAATAGATACCCACTCCCTAGAATTGATGATCTATTTGATCAGATGCATGGAGCATCGATATTCTAAGATAGATCTTTGATCTGGATATCATCAATTACGGATTAAGGATGAGGACATTCATAAAACAACTTTCAGAACAAGGTATGGACATTATGAGTTCACAGTTTTACCTTTTGGATTAACAAATGCACCTACAACTTTTATGAATTTAATGAATAATATCTTTCAAGAATACTTATAAAAATGTGTGCTCGTATTCTTGGACGACATTCTCATATATTCTAAAAGTATTGAGGAACATCATGAGCATTTGAAGATAGTTTTGGAAATTTTGAGAAAGAGATGGTTATATGGTAAGCTATCTAAATGTTCTTTCTATGACACAGAAGTGCACTATTTGGGACATGTAATAAGTAAGAATGGAATTGTTGTAGATCCTTCTAAAATTGTAGCTATAAATGAGTGGCCTACACCAAAGAATGTACATGAAGTTAGAAGCTTCATGGGGCTTGCTGGTTACTATAGAAAATTTGTAAAATATTTTTCTAAGGTGGTTGCACCAATAACTTCATTACAAAAAAAGGATAAGAAGTTTGTTTGGAATGAGAAATGTGAATATGCATTTAGAACTTTGAAGGAACAGTTAACTTCAGCACCTATTCTAGTTATACCAGATCCTAATGGAGACTTCACTATTGTAACAGATGCATCTAGGGAAGGTCTAGGAGGTATTTTGTTACAAAATGATCATGTCATAGCTTACAAAAGTAGAAAACTAAAGTTACATGAGTTGAATTATGCTCCACATGATTTAGAGCTTGCTGCCATTATTCATGCACTACAAGTTTGGAGGCATTACCTACTTGGTAAACCTTTTGAATTAAAAACTGATCATCTTGGGCTAAAGTATATTTTCACTCAGCCAAATCTTAATGTAAGACAACAAAGATGGTTAGAGTTTGTATCTCAATATGATTTTGATATCAATTACATCAAAGGTAAGGAAAACAAAGTGGCTGATGCTCTAAGTCGTAGGAAGCACATTTCTACTCTTATAACATTGAGAACTTGGTTTAAGGATGAAGTAAAAAGTGTTATGGAATCTGATTCTTACTTTCAGCAAGTAAAAGCAATGCTTGCTACAGATCCAAATGATGTGAGGTATAAAGGTTTTCACTTTGACAATGAAGGAATCTTAAGATTTGAAAATAGAGTATACATACCTTCACTAAATGATTTAAGAAAGAAAAATACTAGAAGAATTTCACAATTCACCTTTTTCGGGACACCTTGGTATTACAAAGATGCTTGCTGATATAAGACAACAATATTTCTGGAAGGGGATGAAAAATGATGTTATTGATTTTGTGACACATTGCCTTAGAATGTTCAATGTGTTAAACTCTGAACATATGCACCCAGCTAATTTATTGTATCCTCATAGCATACCACTAGTACAAATGGCAAGTAATAAGCATGGATTTTGTACAAGGGTTGCCTATGTCAAGAAATAAACATGATGTTATTTTAGTAGTTGTTGATAAACTAACAAAGGTAGCACATTTTATTGCTGGTAAATCTGAAGGATGATTCTCCTCATATTGGCTAAGAGATTTGTCCATGAAATTTTCAGATTACATGGAGTACTTGAATTAATCATATCTGATAGAGATCCTATAATGATGTCAAGGTTTTGGCAAACACTTAATGCAGCTCTAAGAACTAAGCTAAATTTCAATTCCGTGTATCATCTGAAAACAGATGGACAAACTCAAAGAGTTAATCAAGTTTTAGAGGATATGTTACGAATGTATTGTATGGATCAACAATATAAGTGGGAAGATTACCTTCCACTAGTTGAGTTTTCTTATAATAACACATATCATGCCTCTCTTAAGATGGCACCTTTCGAAGCATTATACAGAAGAAAATGTAGAACCCCTGTTAGTTGGGACAAACATTAAGGATAGAGAGGTAATTGGACTTGAAATCCTTACGGAAATGGAACAACAAGTTAAAATTATTTGTCAACGATTGAAAGAAGTAACAGATAGGAAAAAGAGTTATGCTGACTTAAAGTGGGTTGATAGGAAATTTGAACTTTGTGAGAAAGTCTTTCTTCAGGTTAAACCAAAAAATAGTTCTATAAATTTTGGCAAGGCTGCCAAGTTATCACCTCGTTATGTGGGACCCTTTGAGATAGTTGAAGTAATCAACCCTGTAGCTTACCGTTTAGCATTACCTCCTGCTTTGTCACAAATGCATGATGTTTTCCATATTTCTTTGCTTAAGAAATACATTTCAGATTTATCACATGTGTTAAATTGGAATTCCTTACAGGTCCAAGACCTAGGAATAATCATGGTTAAACCCATACGAGTGTTGGAAACTCGCAATAGTTGCATTTAAGAAATCATGAAATAAGTTAATGTAAGATACAGTGGGACCAGTTTAAAACGAAAGTGAAATGGCTGAAAAACAACCATATGAAAATAATTTTCCATGGATCATGAATTGACTATGATGAAAAAATTTTGATTCTATCTTTATATGTCAATAAGTCTACCAGTTTTTGACAGATGGCATTATTTATTTTTAAATAAATAGCTATGTGAATGCTGAATTTGGGTCAACTTTAGTAAATTCTAATGCATCAACTTGCAAACATATGTTAAGAAAATGAATAAATTGGGATTTTCCTTAATGTGCATGGTCAAAATAAGATCAACTCAGTGAAGATGCTCTGAAAATAGCATCCTCTGTTGATGCAGAATCACAGCACCCCTGGGACTCTGTAACTCGACGGGTTACAGATTCTCAGTATGACTGCACAACATGGAGCTTTTCCCAAGTGTGGGACCTTGCGAAATCGGAAAAGCTCTCCGGATGAAGGCCGGTTCCTATTCCTCTGTTCAGATGCACACGTAAAAATGCAGAGGGTCTACTCAAAACCTAATCTAATTTTCCAAGGAGACAGGGGTAAGAAAATGCATAAAATAAAACCTAAGCTAACAGAGGTGATGCACCGAGGAATGAAGAACACCTGTCTTGCCAATAAACACAGACCATAAAAATGTAATGCAAGATCATGCACAGATAACCAGATTTACAGTGAAAGATCAAGAAGATGCAAATAAACACTGAGAGGGTTGATAATCATCCACAGACATGCATTAATTTGCTCCAAAGGTTGATACAACACACTGCAAAATGCCAAGAGGCAAAGCTGCATTACAGTTTTAAATGGGAGGTTTTAACTCCACAGATTCACCTGCCAAAGAGAAGAAGGGAGGGGGCAAAACAGAAATGTCCAACCCTTAGAAAGAAGCCCCTCCTTACAATTTATAGGAAGAATGAGAGAGAGAAGAGAGAGAAAGTCCAAATCTACCCCAACCACCTCAGGTTGTATTTTATTCATCTCATTATGGTGGTAGGTGAGGACCATATCAAACCCCAAAAGTGGCAAACTGTATTTTACATTTTTAAGAACTTGTTCCCACCCAATTAAAGATATCCAGTCGTAGTTAGGTAGAGGACGCCGTAGGCTTTCCGAAAAGTCCAACCTTGTGTGAATCGGAGCTCCCAGTCAAAAGTTATGGCCATCTGAATATCTGGGTCAGGGTCTGCTTCCTGTCAGCACTCAGAATGTTGCGCCTCCTGAAGGTGCGCCATAGGCGCATCCGTGTGTGTGTCGACATCCTCTTCCATGCGCCAAGGGCGCATCCTTTTCCTTGTCGACACTCTGTGTCGTGCGCCCATTCTGTGCGCCTTGGGCGCACCATTTTCCTTGTCGACACTCTGTGTCGTGCGCCCATTCTGTGCGCCTTGGGCGCACCATTTTCCTTGTCGACACTCTGTGTCGTGCGCCCATTCTGTGCGCCTTGGGCGCACCATTTGCCTTGTCGACACTCTGTGTCGTGCGCCCATTCTGTGCGCCTTGGGCGCACCATTTGCCTTGTCGACACTCTGTGTCGTGCGCCCATTCTGTGCGCCTTGGGCGCACCATTTGCCTTGTCGACACTCTCGACACTCTGTGTCGTGCGCCCATTCTGTGCGCCTTGGGCGCACCATTTGCCTTGTCGACACTCTGTGTCGTGCGCCCATTCTGTGCGCCTTGGGCGCACCATTTCTTGTCGACACTCTGTGTCGTGCGCCCATTCTGTGCGCCTTGGGCGCATGTCAGGGATTTGAGCTTCTTTGATTTCTCCATTCTCTTGCTCCTTGCCTATATCTACCCAAGGGAAAGATATATACAACAATTTGGCGACTCAATGGGATCACCTGCCTGCTAGGTAGAAGATCAGTGGCCTTTTTAGAAATCCATTGGGCATGGAGTCATAAGCAATACTTGAAACCAACTTGATCTCTGATCCCGAGCCTGAAACCGCAACTCCTTCTCCGACAACACTTTGAACTGAAGAAACAACCTGAGAGCAACAAAACCTGTGCCAAAGCACTTAGGGAAACTGAAACCTAACTACAACAAGACAATGTGCAAACGCACTTAGAGGAATTGAAATCTAAGCTAATATTTACAAGGGTAGAAATTTTCTCATTCAGTAGCAATGTTTAAGATAGATTCCGTTAACCGGAATCGGGAATTCTTCTCCATCCAATGTAGATAATTGGAAGGCATTGTTACTCTTACACCCCGTGACTATGTAGGGGCCACTCCAGATGGCATCAAACTTGGAATGCCTTCCTGGTTTTGCCCGATCTGCATCCCATTTCAGAACTAGGTCCCCTTCTTGGAAGGTCCTTGCTCTTGCTTTCTTATCAAACCATCTTTTCACCAAGGCCTGATCTTTCTCAATTGTTTGAACTGCAAGTTCTCTTATTTCTTCCAATTCCATCAACTCTGCATACCTGGCCTCCATTGGTTCGAACTCAGCTAACTCCAACTGCCTCATGAACTCCAATGCAGGCAGTTCTAATGATATGGGCAGTACTGCCTCCTTCCCATAGACCAGCTTGTAGGGAGAATTCCCTGTAGACCTTTTTGGTGTTATTCTGTCAGCCCATAACGCTGATTTTAGCTTTGTATGCCATGTTCTTTGATTTTCATCCAGAGTCCTCTTGATGATTCTTAGCAAATTTTTGTTTGTGGACTCTGCCTGTCCATTACCCTGCGGGTAATAATTTGAAGAGGTGCTCAAGTAGATTCCATTCTTAACGGCCCATTCTGTAATTTTGGAACCTATAAATGCCAATGCATTGTCTGATATGATAGTGGACGGCACACCAAACCTGGTCACTATTCCTTCATAAAAGTCTAGTATGTTAGACTCACTTGCTTCCTTGAGCGCTACTGCTTCGGTCCACTTGGTGAAATAGTCTGTTGCCGTGAGAATCCACTTGTGGCCTTGGCTTGAGTTTGGGTTGATGACCCCAACGAAGTCCAATCCCCATTGCATAAATGGTTGGTCAACCAAAATTGGGCGCAATGGAAGTGCTGCCAGTCTTTCTTTGCCTGTGAAGAGTGCACATTTCTTGCACTTTCTTATCCATGTATAGCAATCACTGAAGACTGTCGGCCAATAATATCCTGCCTTCATTATCTTGAGAGCTGTTACTCGTGGGGCAAAATGCCCACCAGAATCTCCATCGTGAAAATCTCGTAACACCCTCTCAATTTGGCATGTCCCAATGCACCTCAATAGAACTCCATTGATGTCTTTCTTAAACAGAACACCATCAACAAGCACATATGGAATGGCTTGTAATCTGAAGTATCTCCTCTTTGCTTTTCTCATTTCTGGAGGGCATAGGCCTGTCTGTAGGAAGTGTATCACATTCTGAGTCCAACAGGGAGTAGGCACATCATCATTTACTTGTTCTTGACCATCCTGTAGTACCAAGGCAGTCTCTTTTTCATCACCAGCTTCAACTTGTTGACTCAAGGCTAGCTGCTCACATAGTCCCTTCCCACGTACTAGCTTAGTGACCTTAATTTCGATGTCATATTCCATGACACGAGTGATCCATCCTGCACGCTTCTCATTCAGATCTCTGTTCAGAAGGAAGTCCTTAACTCCCGCATGAGAGACTAATAATTGGATCTTGTTGTTTGAGACTAGGTGCTTGAATTTCTTTAAGCTCCTGATTACTGCAAGGACATGCTTTTCAATGAAAGAGTACCTAGTTTCATATTCCTCCAAGCCTTGACTGAAGAAAGCAACTGGTTGTTCTAATCCTCCTTTGTTTTGTTGTACCAGGATTGCAGAAATTGTGTCTCCGCCACCAAAGGCATATAGCATGAATTCCTTAGAGAAGTCTGGATTGACGAGAGTTGGGGCTTGAGATATAGCCTCTTTTATTGCCTCAAAACTTGTCTTGCCTTCAGATGTCCACTTAAATGCCATGCTCTTCTTTAACATCAGTGTTATTGGCTTTACGAGAGCTGCAAAGTTTGGAACAAACCTGCGGACAAAATTGATCCTTCCCAAGAAGCTTTGAAGAGCCTTCTTGTGACTTGGCAATGGCAATGCTCGAATTGCTTCAACTCTTTCTGGGTCAATCGTCAACCCTTCCTTTGAAACAATATGGCCTAGAAGTTTTCCCTCGTGAGCCAAAAATATGCATTTTTTGGGATTCAATGATACCCCAAATCTTCTACACCTCTGAAATACTTGCCTCAAATGACAGAGGTGATCCGCTGCATTTTTTGAGAATACAGTGATGTCGTCAAGATATATCAAAACTATTTTATTGATCAACCCCTTGAATGCCATATCCATTGCCCTTTGGAAGGTGGCTCCAGCATTTGATAGCCCAAATGGCATTTTCTTGTAGGCATACGTCCCCCATTTGGTGGTGAAAGCCGTCTTGAATTGGTCATCTTCTTTCACCATTACCTGATTATACCCTGAGTAGCCATCTAGGAGAGAGAATCTCTCTGAACCGGATACTACTTGCAATATTTGTTCCATGGAAGGGAGCGGGTAATGATCTTTGAGAGATGCCCTGTTGAGGTCTCGAAAGTCCACACATAACCTGATTTCTCCGCTCTTCTTCCTGACGGGAACCAAGTTCGCAACCCAGCTTGAGTGCTTGATTGGGAATATGATGCTTGCTTCTATTAGCTTGTTAAGCTCTTTCTTCATTAGAGGCTCAATGTGAGGGTTGACTGGTCTCTGCTTCTGCCTGATGGGCCTAGCATCCGGGTCCAATTCTATGGTATGTTGTGCCAAATTTGGATCGAATCCTCTCAAGTCTTCATAGCTCCAAGCGAAGACATCTGGAAATTCTTGGCAAAGCTGTATGAAATCTGATTTCTCCTGTTCAGTGGCCACTTTGCCAATTTGAAGCGTTTTTGCCTTCCCCAACCGGAATTGGCTCTGAATCTTTTCTCTTGACCTGTATGTTTGCCTTTTCCTTACGAAACTGGTCGTTAGGGTTGAAGATAGACTCCAATGTTACTAAACCCTTAGGGAGCTTGTTTGTTCGCAGCTGCACTACTTGATCTCCATACTGCTGCTCTAGTCTGTCCTGATTCCTAGCTGAGAATTCAGCCTCTTCTTGCAAGAAATTGACGATCTGTTGATCATTCTCAAACACCTGCCAGCTGGTGTTATTATCTGGAACTGCTGGCCTCACAATCACGTGGATATGTGACTGAGTTTTTTCCCTTCTGATGTTTTCAACCACATCAAACGTTGCGCCTACTGCTGCGAGCCTATCTGCAACTTCATTTTTCTTCCTGGGTATGGACGTGATGTTGAAAGCTTCAAAGTCCTCGATGAGGTCCCATACCCTATTCTTATAGCTCTTCAACAGGTCATTCTTTGTAGCATGTTGTCCTCTAACTTGGTTGGCGATTAGCTCGCTATCTCCAAACACCTGCAAGTTCTTTATGCCCCTTTTCCTGGCCCAATGAAGTCCATGAATTAATGCCTCGTATTCAGCCGTGTTGTTCGAACAAGAAAACTGGAAACGAAAAGATGAATAATATTTGATGTCCTGTGGCGAAATCAACATTGCACCACCTCCAGCACCTTGTCTGCTTCTTGAACCGTCAAAAAATAGTTGCCAAACTTTGTTTTCATCCTTTTGTTCAGGCTGAATGATGTTGGGAATGGGTGAATTTTCTTCGTGTATACAATACACGCCCAATTCAGATTCTTCAATTTCCTCGTATGGGTCAAATTCATGACTCTTGTTCGCCCATTCATCCAAAGTTAAATCAGGAATTCCCTCGACCTTAGTACCTGTTTCTAGATCATTTGGATACTCCTCCTGATCAAAAATTGAGCAATTTGCATTGATAGGGCCTGGTACATAAGGCTCAATATGGAAATTGGCAATTTGTTCTGACCTGATTGTTGCTTTGGCTCCATACCTTGTCCTAAAGATCATGTGTGACCAATCTGCAGATAAATATCCACCGATCTTTGCAGTGAAGTCCCTTGATAGACACAACGCAAAGAGTGGCGGGAGGTCAATTACAGACACATCTTGCAAGACTGTAACATTAGGACATGAATGTAGTGTTAGGCTTAACCCCTTGATGACCCCAACTGTTCCCACTGCTGTTCCATCTAGTTGCACTACTCCCCTCAGCACCGGCTCATACTTCAAACCCAGTTGATCCGCTATTTGCTTTGGCATCACTGAACTACTTGCCCCTGAATCTATCATGCAGTTGTGTACCAAATGGTTTCCAACAACCAATGACACATAGAACGGTGGAGGCTTCAAATTTTTCCTTGTCTGGCCCCCATCATGTTGCACTTCATTAGTGAGAACTTTCTCATGTCCCTGGTTTGATACATTTGTGGCAGACCAATTAGTCATTGCAGCCTGCAATAAGTCTCGTTGTCCTGGGATCGCCAGTGATTCCCACATGGAAATGTTCACATGTGTCTTCTTCATTTGATCGATGATGTTGAAGGGGGATGAACTATCCTTTTGCTGCCCCTTACTTGGTGTAAACTTTTCTGGAGCTTGAACAGGTGCATGTGTTGCTGCAACAGGTACCTTAGGCTGGTTTTGCACATTTGGAGCTACGTTTGGTCTGCTGACCCCTTGTTGTGTAAGAGTGGGTTGAGAAACAACTGGATTAGACGGTTGTTCCTCTTCTATGCTTCTCTTCTTTGACCGTGTGTTGGCAGCCACGCCTTGAAAAGGCTGTTGGTTAACTCCACAGAAGTCTTCCGTCTGCCAATTGGCCAATGTGGTCTCTGTTGGAGGTCCTTCTTGTTGCGTTTCTTGCTGCTGATTCCCCTCCTGGCTTGGTTCTCGAGGAACACCAATGGTTTGCACCATCAAGGCCTGATTCAGTGCACCATTGAAACATGCTGACTGATTGTGAGGTAGATTGCAAGGGTAACACCAGTCGTACTCCTGTGCCATGTTATTTTGCGTTGAAACCAAGGCTCTTGAGGGTGTTGCTGCATTTGGATCATACGGCCGAAATGGCCTGGCAGCTTGAGGTTGTCCTTGGTTCTGGCTTTGATTTACACCCTGAGGCGGTGGTCTATTTTGTTGGTATGGGGGCCTAGCTTGGTACTGTGCTTGAGGCTGATACGGTCTAGCACTTTGAGCTTGCTGTCTTTTGATAGTCACAAGCTCATTCCCAAGGTTCTGCAGTTGTTTCATGACCTCTTGTAATTCCTTTGAAGCATTTGAAGATGTGGATGCCTCATTATTACTTTGATTTCTAGGAGTTGGAATGGGATTCAACTCTGGTGCTTGACTGGTTGTAGGATTTCCCATATCCGGATAGAGAGGCATTGGCGGCCTTGGTGCAAGCTTGCCAGCTTGGATCAAACAATTCTCTGCTCTGATTGCTGTGTCATAGGACCCTGGCAGCGTTGTTCCTCCCATTGACTGGATCATCATGGCTATGTCTGAATTTATAGCCTTCAAGAAATAAAGGAAAGCTCCTTCGGCAGTTGGTCTGACAGTTATTGGGATCCTGTCCCATGACCGTTGGAACCTGAAGTTGAAATCTGCCATTTGTTCGTTAGGAGCCCTTTTGATTGTTGTCAGCTGTTCCAATAACGACAAATTATCCGCCCTCTCCCCGAATTGGCTGCAAAGAGCTGAACAAAGTTGGTTCCAATTTGTAATAGATCCTGCTTCTAGGCTCCTAAACCATTGTAAGGCCTTGCCTTTGAAAGATGAAGCCAGCAACTTGACTGCAATATCCATTGCATTTATTTCGTGGATTGCGCATACATTAGCAATATCCTGGATGTGATCAATAGGAGTAGTATGATTTTCTCCTGTGAAAAAAGGGATATTCTTTAGCGCTGCAACTGGAATTTGATTCTGAGCATTTAGGGCAAGTGGACTACTTCCCGTGAAATTGACAAAGGGATTCGGTGGTAGATGCGCCATTATGATTGGCCTAAGAACCCTGGTTGATGCGATAAAAGGCCTACCAGGTGGAGGTGTAGACAAAGTCCTGTTAGGCGGAGATGGCGATCTTTGTGATCCTCTTCCTCTCCTTCCTCTACCTGGTGAAAGTTGCAAGTGGAAAAATAGTCCCTCTTCTCGAGTATTAGACCTGGTTCGAATTCTTCTCATGTGCCTGGGCAACCTTTGCTGCTACACCGCTGAATTCTATCCCTTTCGGAGTCGCCAGATGTGTTAGAGAACAAGCCTCTAAAAGGCTGGATTTTGCCAAGTTACACACCAAACCTGACAATATTTAAATTCAAAATTTGAAAGACCTATACAGTTGATATTTTAGGGTTTGGAATTTGATTTGGAATGACAGTCTTGAAAACCCAAAAATGCCAGATTTTCTGAAAACCCGAAATCCGAAATCAAAAAACCATGAAATTTTGAAAGTCAAAATCTCAAAAATCTAAGAATACCCTTTTGAAGATTACCCCCAGATCTATCAACTGGTGAAATTTTGACTTGTTTCGAGCAAGTTAAGTCCTTAAAAATCGATTTTAAAGTTCAGCCTAGAAGGTGGAAAAAACTGAACTGTAAAACCTGCAATTTTTTAAGTCCGAATTTCTTGAAAGTTCCTTCGAAACTGTGAAATGACTTCTGGGTCCCACCGGGCGTGCCAAAACTGTTGATGCGAAATCACAGCACCCCTGGGACTCTGCAACTCGATGGGTTACAGATTCTCAGTATGATTGCATAACATGGAGCTTTTCCCAAGTGTGGGACCTTGCGAAATCGGAAAAGCTCTCCGGATGAAGGCCGGTTCCTATTCCTCTGTTCAGATGCACACGTAAAAAATGTAGAGGGTCTACTCAAAACCTAATCTAATTTTTCAAGGAGACAGGGGTAAGAAAATGCAGAAAATAAAAAACCTAAACTAACAGAGGTGATGCACCGAGGAATGAAGAACACCTGTCTTGCCAATAAACACAGACCATAAAAATGTAATGCAAGATCATGCACAGATAACCAGATTTACAGTGAAAGATCAAGAAGATGCAAATAAACACTGAGAGGGTTGATAATCATCCACAGACATGCATTAATTTGCTCCAAAGGTTGATACAACACACTGCAAAATGCCAAGAGGCAAAGCTGCATTACAGTTTTAAATGGGAGGTTTTAACTCCACAGATTCACCTGCCAAAGAGAAGAAGGGAGGGGGCAAAACAGAAATGTCCAACCTTTAAGAAAAAAGCCCCTCCTTAACAATTTATAGGAAAGAATGAGAGATTAGAAGAGTAGAGAAAGGTCCAAATCATACCCCCAATCCACCTCATGTTGTATTTATTCATCTCATTGATGTGGTAGGTGAGGTACCTATCAAACCCCAAAATGGCAAACTGTATTTTTTGCATTTTATAAGAAACTTGTTCCCACCCAACCTTAAACAGATATCCAGTCGTTAGTTAGGTTAGAGGACGCGTAGGCGTTCTGAAAAGTTCCAACTCACGGAGCCTCCCAAGTCAAGTTATGCGCCATCTGGAATATCTGGTCAGGGTCTGCTTCCTGTCAGCACTCAGAATGTTGCGGCCTTCCTGAAAGTGCGCCATAGGCCGCAATCCGTGTGTGTTCACATTCTCTCTTACGTGCGCCAAGGAGCAACTTTTTCCCCGTTGACACCATTGTTCATTCGCCACTTCTGTGGCGCGATGGCGCATTCTTTCTGTATTCGACAATCATTTCTGTGCGCACTCTTACTGCTGCGCCATGGGTGCATCCATTTTGCTGTCGACCACTCATTGTCGTTGCACCCCTTTGTGCGCATGGGGCACATCCATTTTGTTGTCGACACGTCATGTGTCGTGCGCCCCTTTCTGTGTGCCATGGGCTGAGGTTTGAATCTTTGGTTTCCATATTCTTCCGCTTTCTATATCTAACCCGGGGAAGATAATATACAACCAAACCCACACACATTAAGATCAAGCAAGGTTACCCAACTTAGCTCAAACTTGATTGAGACAGATTTTACAACAAAAAATACTTGCAGCAACTCCATTTATAAAATTGCAACAAATAAAAGTATTTTTTTCCAACATCGATCACAAAGAAGGAGCATGCATACTGCATTTCCATAAACTACAAATACCAATTAATGACTATTTCAAACGACTTCTATTTCAACCCAAAGAAAAAATAACAGTATAGATCAAACCAGAGATTCCTGATCCCACTACAAAATATAGCTCCTAAAAGGTCATTAACCTTCAAACAAAACAATCAAGCCTTCAACAAGATGCGGAATCTTAAGCATAGGAAGAAGAATATCCTCCATATTTACCACACCCTTAAAAGTTCAAAGAAGTGGTATAGTTCTCAAAAACAGAATACCACAACCATTCAAGCTCAAAATCTTCAAGGAGAAGATCTCAAAAAGAATTACCATATCAAATCAAAACCGCAAAACTATTCTATCCAGCATCTTTAGAGTAGACAGTCCCATATATGGTTCTAAGTGACTCAAAACCTATGAATACGAGTAGAAGAAACGCAAAGCTCAAGGCTACAAGTACAGAACCAAACAATGCTTCAAATGCAAGTTCAGATCACCACAAAGCTTAGAATATGAGTTCAACAGTAGAAACAAGTCTTCATTTATAGGTTCAGGAACAGCCCAACTTCGAATACGAAGCTTATAATGGAACACCAAAGCTTAAAATATCGAGTTCGGAACAAACCAAAGATTTGAATGCAAGTGTAGAACAACACAAGACTCCAATACAAGGTTCAGTAATAACACATGCTTAGCATGTGATTTTCAGAATCCCATAACACCATGTACTCGAATACAAGTTACCATGTACCTTTCACCAAAAACTTACGACAGATGAGAGAGAGTTTCAAATATAAACATTATAAAGTAATTTGATTGCGTATCCAAAAATCACAGGAGATTCATACAACCCAAGACAAGTAAAATGAAACCAGGAAAAAAACATGCAAAACATTTATTCTCATGAGAGCAAAATTGTTTTTAAATGAATCATTTAGAAGAAGAAAGCAAGAAATATTAATGGTAGAGGCCATATTCATGCGCTGATAGTTGCTTCTGCCAATTCTAAGGAGACTTCCAGCGGAGCTTTCCAATCTTTTTCTCCTCCATGAAAGAACAACCAACCGAAAAAAAAATTCTTTCAATGCCTTCATATAATTTCCTTAGATCGAAAATAAGACAGAGATAGAAACCAAAAATAGCCAACAAATTAAAATTCAATACTGTTTGGTTCGAAGAACCCAGATAGCATCCATGCAAAGTAAAGAAATCGCAATGTATGCAAGATCAAACAAGCCTCCATAAATCTACCTGTTCTTGTTTCCAAACATTTTGCACACAAAAACTGAGGTTCATAAATGCAATTTACTCCTAAAATCCTTCCCACCTATCTCTCCTTCCACCGCCTCCTAAAACTGCGTGAATGTTATTTTCCACTTTAGCATGCTTTCCAACTTTAGTGAAGCCCCTCAAGTATCCTTGCCCACTAAAGTTACTTGGACTTTTTCCAACCTTGTTATAGCTCCATTCATTAAACCAAATGGGGTGAAGAAATAAACAAAAATCATTGGAAACCTTCGCCAGATAATGCCATGGGACCCTAGGTTCCCTTTTCACAGTAGTTTAGGATGAGATTTCGCCAACTTAGGTATAATAACCTTAGGTTTATCAGACTCATTATTTCAGATTTATTTCCACCTAGGTTATTCAAATCACAACCATATGTATAGGTATTGGTTAAATATCCTAGCATTACCTTAGTAATCTCTTCCTTTATTCATTTAGCAGCAAACTTAGTTAGGATTGCACCGAATAAATAGAATAGAAGCTTATGTTATACACACCCCAATAAGTAAATAGCTAGGGAGTAGTGCATTTACCTATTTTAAATACCGTTTGGATATCCTTTAGGTTTTAGGATTTACTTTTCCCTTCATAGTCATTAAAAAGGCTTCAGTTTTATTACACCATTAAATGTCCTAGAGAACAATCCCAACGATCCAAGAAAAAACCTACAACCGAATGAGTGCAGTTCGGTTCTTCAGACCAAAAAATTTGTAACATACAAAGTTCAATCCTGCTACTCTTCCACCTATGAATGTCCATTTTCCATTTCAGTCGGTTAAGGAGAGTTAAAGGAAAACATTACCTTTTAATCACTGAAATTGTCGCAAGTATAGTCATTAACAGAGAGAATTGTGCAACTCTCAAACTCAGATTGCAACTTACTGACAAGAGGAGAGAAAATGGATTCTGACAACCAGATCTTTTAGTCCAATGAATCCAATACGGAAATGCTTTTTATCGCATGACAATCATGAAGTGGGGGGTCACAAATCAACAAGAAACACGCCTCCTTCACAAGAAAATCAACATGTGGTGGGGCCCCCATGTCCTTTAATGAAAAAGAGAAATATAACTAGTTTTCAAACAGGGGGTTTACAACACGCTGAATATGAAGGATTTTCATAAAAATTTTTTTTTTTTTTTTCATCCCAAATCCAAGAAAATTATAAACTGAAAAACTAATCAATAAGATGGTGGATTTGGCTAATGAACCAATTGTTCATCTCAAGGTGTCAAATTCTTGAGTCCACACCACGTTATCCCAGTGTGAGCCTGTACCGTGCACACTCGAACTCACAACATCATAACTTCTCGAATCTAATAAGGACCAAAGTGGAATGACACTTATGCCAAATGATAAATCAATATACAAGATTAGAATTCCAAATTTAATAATCATTAAATATCACATACGTGAGTTTGCATAGCTAAACAACATAACCCCATAGTATAGGGCCAGATATATCCTCTAAATATCATCTCAATAAACATCCATAACACATCACCGAAATAAGAAATACTTATCACAATAATTAAATTGCCTCATGTTCGCCAACACAACTTATCATTTCATGTTTACATCTTCAAGATAAAGATATGACAAAATTTATATATCAAATCAATTACCATTTTCGTAGCTATTGAAGTATAATCAATCGATGTCATTATTAGTTCAATAATAATCCTTCAATCATATTTAAAACTACACAGTAATAGAAGGAAGTAAATCAACATTTTTTCCTCAAATATCTCCTACAGAATGTAGTTAGCAACAGTGTCTGAGTATGATTAAAAAGTCATAATTATTCAAATAATAGGTCCTGATAGATATCAATTCAAGTCCCAGATCATCAATTAACTGAGTCAATTCATCAAATGGAACTGAAATAGAGGAAACTATCTATCCAACACATAGACCAAATATATACCAATTGAAAATACAAAACTGAACACGAGACACCAACCTAAAATTTTCTGGAAAATTTCTCAAAATTGTGGACCAATTTTTTTAAAAAAACCACTCCAATTGTAAACATGAAAAAATGAGGCACAACTCTAAAAAATATATTTTGGGACTTCGCAGTAGCAAAAAATATCACATTTGGAAAGCTTTTATTCAAGAGGCGATGCTCAAATGGTGCAGGATATACGATATGTTTTTCACATATGGATAGAAAAACATGACTACAAGCCATATGATGGATTAATTGACAACCGGATTTATAATTACGTGAGAGGTGCAGAGGGGATAATTCAATAATTTGGGCGCGGTCATATGGGTATCAAAAACCTTAAATAAGGGCATCTTAAGGATAAACATATAGTCCCATAAAAAATTTGAAGTCTAGACCTCTGCTATCAATGATTTTCAAAGAATAATTTTCATCATGCACTTATCATGCGTCAATATAAAAAAAAAAATCTAAAATTTAGGTCTTCATTAAAAATTCAACAGAGCCTACACATTTTGAGGGTTGCCCAATCGACATAAGACTTCAACACTGCTACCAAGAGAATGGTCAGTCCAAATTTCAAAAACTTGGAATTTTTGAAAATTCATTGAGATGAAGTAATCTTAAATCATTTATTATCCCTCCAACTTACAAAAATCACAAAAAATCTATTAAATTTGCTTGTTGTGGCTTGTCCTGCAGAAGTGAAACTTAAAAAATTCACATAAAATAATTTGTGCATCAGAAAAATCCTATTTTGAATGTAGATTTCATTTAAAATATCAAGAAGAACTTGAAAAAGATAATTTTTAGGGCCTAAAATCAAAAATTCCTTAAAAAGGGTTGGAAAAGTTTTTTGTGGTAAGAAGAAAGCAGACTAGAGATTTTATTTTACCACAACCAGTTTGATATGCCTAAAATATGTACAAATAACGCTAAGAAGTCATTAGATCAAATAAGAAGTTAAGAAAAAGAGCTCAACACTATAATTTATGCAATTAAAAATATTCTTTGATAATGAAAAGAATAGGTGAACCTCCAAAACCTCCTCAATTTATCATGCTAGAGTATGGGGTATAAATTACTATATATAATAAGAATGCAGGTAGAAAAAACATTATTTTTGGAGGGCAATAAAGCACCGAACGAATTTAATATCAACAGCTTTTTCATGGTATAAGAAGAATTGTCTATATTCTAATCACACAAACAGATAAGAGTTGTTAGTCCAATTTTCCTTTTGACTATGGATAGGGACCAGTGTTTGCAAAACCTCCATATTAATAGGCATACATGAGACAAGTGGTCAATATATGAATGTCACTTATCTTAATATAAGTCTAGGAGGTGTGTAAAGTAGACTAAGTCAAAAAATCTTAAATAATGCTATGTACACTTAATATTAAAGGCACACACACACACAGACCGCACCCCACACACACACACACAACCAACTACACAACACAACAGCAACAACACACAGCCACCGCATATATATTGGATATATATATATATAATATAATTGCTCAAAAAAAATATGTTTCATCATTTTAAAAAAAAACCATCAATTAACCGTTCAAAATTTATGCATATGGGGTGTGTTTGAGTCTGTGTGTCCATTGATGGTAAATGCACACTTCATGAAGGACCCATAACCATTCAGTGTGTGAATCTTTCATACTTTCTGCCTCACTAAACTAACTTGCTCTTTACATAATATCCATGGAATACCTTCTTCCTTTTTAAGATGCTTCTTTGTCCCACTGAATTTTATATCGACTCCAAAACTTGGAGCATCTCTATCTTCTAGAGAATTGTTTCCATTTGAACCAATACATTCTAGAATATATGCATTATGTCCCAAAAGATTCCACATAGCTAAAATTCGTGTTGAATACGGGAATTGTGTATCATATAGCTATTTTTTCATTCCTACATGCATTTAAATTTTTTGTCTAAATTTCATATAACCAACCAAATTTCTCCACCAATATGGAAGAATATCCACATTCAATATTATGCATATTGTCTGAATAATTATGCCCAGTCCCGCATGTGACATGAGTTTAGTATGATCTCTAATATTAGGATTTCCATCAAATTTATTTCTTTTTTTAACACGGTACTCACACTCCATTAAAAGAACCTTTGAATGATTTTTTCATACAACCGGTTTGTTGATGATCTTGAATGATCTTTCAAATAGTGATCGACCTATCTTGGAAATCATCTTCCATTGTTTTTGATAGACCTACATATGGAAGATCAAATCTTAGTAGTACAAAAAAACACCACACCATGATTTTGTTTTTACAATTTAACATATGAAAATACTTCCAGATTAATCCCTCCTAAGAAAACCATAATAATTTCAACATCAATACGATAACATGTGAATTGGTCTCTGGAAATAGTTTTTGACAGGTCCATACATTATAATTCCTCGCATAGGTTCTAGGTATAACTCAATTAAAGGTTCAAGGTATACATCCATATTTTCTACTTAATGATTACTATGAAACAATAATGAAAACATTGAATGCTAATTAGGAATCATCAACCATGAAGGAATAGTATAGTGTATACAAAATATTGGAATCACCAAAGCATAGTAACTATTTAACATGCTGGGAAAAGGTATAACATCATCCCTTTACAAATAAACGGTAATCCTTGATTGACCTCTCGAGAACTGATTTATTCAAAACTGCTTATTGTGCGCCGTCTGCACTCCTTTGTTGAGGAATTATGGTGCGTCCCAACAAGATCTCATTCTCATATCCCTTCCTATATATAATACAATCATTTATTTATGCCTCATAATTGAAATATAAAACCCATAAATTTGATGATATTTTGTATTCCTCTCTATATGACAAGGGAAGTGTGTTCTTTTTAGGAAATACACTACATTTGAGTAGGATATGATTATAGAGCTAGGTTTAGATGTTCATGAAAATAACAAACTAGATTGCCACACACTAGAGGATATTTCTTCGTGTAGTTTATATTCCAGGGGGGTCAATCTTCATATTACATAACAGATGATTATATAGGAATTATATTTCAACTATAATATAGGAAACCACTCCCTAAAGTAGACAGAGTTGTTTTAGCAACCTCGTACCAACTCTAAAAGCTGTACAATCCAAATAACATGAGTTGTTTAGGGGAGGAGTCAACTCATATAACACTATACCATATAATATTGCCTGGCACACATTAACATAATTGTAGCGACTAATATAATTATTCACTAACATTCCCCCCCCCCCTAGTGCAAACAGGGAAACATGCTTTTTACTGCAACGTGCCACTACGTATCAATGCTCATGAGCTGGTGGTTTCAAGGACAATTACACCAACATAACCGTCTGGATGGTTTCCAAGTGGTTAACCAAGCAACCACACAAACCGTGAGTTTGTGTTTGATGATTTACCGAACAACCTCTAGGATATTTTTTTCTAGATACTAAACAACCAGCGATATCATGATGATGCAGTAGTATCAACAACTCTCATCGCACTATCTCAAAGCTGCAACGGGAATAACATAGGAAATGTCAACTGAAATCTGTTGCTCCGTTGGACATACTAAAAAACTGACATACTGGAAATGGAATGGAACATTGGATGCATTTCCCGCCCCCTTCAATGTGAACTTTCCACTATGTAAAAATATGATCCGGCAACCTAGAGGTCACACCAACTGGGAAGCACTAAAGATCAAACTGCACAGACACATGTCACCAAAGCTGATATGCGGCCCCGTCGTTGGCAACTGCGAGAGGTACTTGACTGAACTCCAACCGTCCGATGCCTCCTGCCTCCGTTGTCTGGCTGCTAGTAACAGAGTCAGTTGGATTTGGATATGAAGCTTTGTAGTCCACATTGGAGATTAGTCTTTTACTATTCTTTTCTTTCGTTTCTTCCTTCCGGCAATGTGAAATACTTTAGTTCCCAGACGCGGGTAACACCGCAAATGCGTCTGTGAGGTATTTGTTTTTTATTTTCCAATATTTTTTACAATATAAACGCTCAACTTTGGACGTTGACACAAAACAAAAAAGTACTACATGAACAATGATTGTACTTTATACAATATTTTGTTGAAAAAATGATGACTCCAAATCTTGACAATAACATTTATTTGACTCTACAAATAAATTTTGATGAGTACATATAAATAACACTATTAAAAACACTTGACATGAATCTTTTAAAATATCGTTAAGAACACATTAACGGTTAAACTTTTGAACACTTTTTATGGATAGTGGTACTCAATTATAGAATCGATATGAGATAATAACATACCCGACTATGTACTATAGCATATCATAAATATAACTAAACAAAGATAAACAATTTAAATAGACTATTTAGACTCTAAATA